>VYZR01106157.1:23191-51900 GCA_013400675.1 Oxylabes madagascariensis
AAAAAAATTCAACAGTGAGTTACAGACCATGATTCAGTGTTGCATAAACCTTCTCATGGGAGGCACTTGATAAAAGAACAGTTAATTGCTAAGAAGGGCAATAGGGGTGATTGTATTCATTTTGAATGTATGAAGAGTAAATTGTACCAGTTTTATATACAGAACCATAGAACACATTGGAAGGAACTTGAGGAGGTCATCTAGTCCCATCTCAGCTCAGAACAGGTCTCATCATATCTGGCTGATCTAGGTCATGACCAGTCTTGAAGATTGTAAAAGGACCGAGATTCCACCACCTTCTTAGGCAACATTTTTCAATATTTCACCACCCTCAGGACAGGAAAGGAAAAAAACTTCCTTCTACCTAGTCCCAATTTTCCACTATCCAAGTCATCTTCACTGCCAAATGCTGTACAACTCTGAGAAAAATCTGACTCCATTTTGCTGACACCTGTTGACACCTGTTTATCAAATTTATTTGACAGAATAGACATTGTCATCTTTTCTGAATTTGAACCTCATGATTCAAATCAGGAGGAGCTGTAAGTGCAGGTCATGTAAGTTTAATCTGTCACAGGTATGCCTAGTCCTATATAATTCTTATAGAATCAATGAAGAAACTGACATTTACTAGTTTTTAGACTAGACAAATTATAGACTATACCATATACTTATATTCAGATGATTCTATCAAAGCAAAATGTATTAGAAGCCAAAAATATTACACGAGATGAACACAGAGCACATTTTATAGATAAAAAATATACATGTACAATTGCATTATGCATTTTATCCAATTACTTTATCATGCTTAGTTATTTAGTTCAACACTGCTAGATATAAAACTTCTTGCACTAACTAATTTCTCGCATTGAACTTACTTGTTTTTTGAAGTATCCGATAGCATATTCATCTGCATACGTGAGAAAGTTGAGAATGTTGTGTTTGATGTGGTACTCCTTCAGATGGTTCATCAGGTGAGTCCCATAACCCTGTGTGAAACACATGAGGAGACAGCCATGACAAAGCCTTTGGGGATTGCATATATTAGAACCTGTGGACCCAGGGTCATTATGCACTGTTTTTCAAAATGCAGTCTTTTCCTCTAGATCCTGTTTTAAAGATTTTCTCTTCATTAACTTGGTGTTGCACACTCAAGAGCAAACTCTTTTGAGCCTTGTAGGGGTATCTTTGTGACCCAGCGTGGAAGTTGTAATTCAAGGTGCCTACTTTTTTTTTTGTGTTGTTCCTCCTTTTAAATTAGACGTCAACCATTAAAATCACATACTTCTCCAATAACAAAACTGCACATACTGTAACAATAGAGCATCCTTTCTGAGCCATATAATTTCAAAACTACAGAGCAGTAGCAATACTGAAATTATTCCAGTGTTCTGTGTACCTGTAGCAAAACAGTCTCTGCCTCAAAGGATTTCTCATCTAAACTTACCATAAAGCATAAAAAGAAACAGTGAACAATTACCATAATAAGGAGCAGAAAAGAGTCCACAATCAAATAAATAGCTATGCCTTTTGACAGCACACAGGCATAATTTCCACTTAAATTTAGCCCGAAAGTAAACAAAAGGTTGCATTTATTTACATTGCCAAGAAAGCCATAGTCATCCCCTTCTGCTGTGATATGAAGAAATGTAAAGTAGATAGGAAAGCCCATAATAATGTTTTGTTCCTGCATGTGTTCCAATTTTCTCAACATGCAGACTAGCAGGACACTTAGAGAAACATACATGGATTCCTTTTGGGTACTCTGCTCTTGAAAACTGGGAAAATTTTTACCTATTAAGTAAAAATGGTTTAAAAAGCCAGAAAAATAAATTAGAAAATACAAACTTCTGATTTACTTTACAGTTTAACAGCCTCAAATATGGCAATTTCCAGATAGGAAACTAAGCCACACACTGTAAAACTTAAAATTATTTTGTAACAAGGGACCAAACCACCTAAAAAACAATTCCATTTGTATGGGAAAATTATTCCTATATTTTTTACTCTTGCCTCAAACTGAATTAAAAGAGGAACTTATTTTTTCTAAGACTAGGCAGGTCACCCATGTGTAAACATCTTTTTTTTTTTTTCTCAGTTACCTGTTGACAGGGTCAGCTGACTCAGAGAGAAAAGTGGGAAGGCAAATTTTCAGAAACACTCAACTGATACAGCAAAGCACCCAGAGGATAAAAGAATAAATAGCATCTTATGCAACACTGGGGGCAATCTGAAGGGTCAGAATTATCTGCTCTATTGTTTTGAAAGATTATTTCTAGAAAATCACAGCACACCTTTGGCAGCCTCACCTGTGTAGTGCAGTTAAGCACAACTTAGACATATTCTGTTAGGGTTTGCATTTGCTAAAACACTGAATGCTGACAGGTCACTGCTTAATGTAGGGAAATGCTCCTCTCTAACACCAGAGTTGAATAAAATCAAATATAACCTGAGTATTAACAGTTGTTACAGGCTTTCAATCCCACTGTGTTACTCTTTGCACCAGGGTGTACAGTTTTTTGCGAGTTAACTGCTATACACTCTGAATTAACCCACATCTCAGCTCTTGCTTCTTGTACTGAAAATCATGATGCTACAGCACCATCTAAAGGCAAAACACTGAACCAAATAGTCAGAGTTAGATCTACCTGTAGTAGCTGGAAAAGCTGGAGGAATCTCCTGTATTCATAGTATTCTGTATTCTTTCAACACAGATGCTAATTCTTAAAATTCTGAGAAAATGTCGTGGCATTAACTCAAAAAAGAGTGTATAGAATAGACCCTGTGCTTATTTTGAGATGTAAAACTATACCTAATTTTTTACTATATCTCATTTAGATTGAAGTCATGTAATGTCACAAAGTGATTGAACACAAGTTACTGCCCCACACAAGCAATACGTATTTCGGTCAATCACGAAATGTTACACTACACAGAGACACAACTACTGGGGACAGAGGCATGAAAACTCCAAGAATGACAGCCTACTGGCCACTATTGCTCTGCTGAGAAAAACCTTATTTAATTAATTAAATACAGGTAATCCTACTATTATGATGATGATTCTAAATCTGCATATTTTAGTTTGGTTTTTGTGTATTGTATTCGGAATCACTGTACCTTTCAAAATCTTTTTCTGTCTAAGTAACTGAGCAGTATATTCAACATGACTAAAAATATTAGGAGCACGTGCAGTAGGTGAACGGGACTCAAATCCATTTAATAAACACTTATAATACACAGCTCTTTTTACCTTGACTTGCTCATTGGAAGTCACAGCACAGAAAACAATCTCTGTAAATCCTTGGGAGGGGAACATCCGGAAGCAGATACCACCGATAACACGACCATCTTTTATTAATGCAAGAGTTTTATGTTTCCTGAGCAGACAAAAATAACAATTGCTTTAATTCATGTACATTGTACATAAAGTGCCATTAACCTTCCTTTTTTCAGAACTTGATTCACTTCTTTCCATGATGATAATGCAATTATTTATGCCTCCTAAGCTAGCCACTTGTATCTACAGAGGAGTTGTTACTTTAATATCATGCTTTCCATATACAATAAAAGCCATCATTGTAAAACAAGCTCCTGGCCTTGCCAAGTACTCTGAGATACTCAGGTAATGCCCAATAAATAAAAGTTGTATTGCTTTCATTGAATCTCTTGCTGATAGTTACACCATTGCTCAGTTCTCAGGATGATTTTATCCTGAGTAAATTAAAAATTAATGGAGTTACAGGAGAGCAAGTCCTTTCCAAGGGATTCCTGTTTCCTTGCATGCACTCTCCATAGTTAAGCTATCAGCCTCAAATGCAGCTGATGAAGTAAGAAAGGACATTTCCCATTTCTAATCATCCACTCCTCCGCGAATCAAGACCAGAATAAATATCTATTTCTGTTGCACTTATAGTGACTGCCAGAAAAGATGTAGCAAGGTGCAATCTCAACTCTTACATCAAGGATAAGGAGTTTGAGTATAATCCTCAGGGTGTGAAAACAGTGCAGCTTTCTTTAGATTATTCAATACACAGTATCATATAAATCATATAAATCATATAAATGATACAGTTAATATAAAGACAATGTATTTTGGAGAGAAAAGTTGGTGCCACTGCCAAAAAGGCCAAAGAGTTGTTATATTGTACGTGCCACCACTGAAGAAGATTTTATACGTATTATATATTCTTTTTTTCTTGTACTTATTTTAGTGCTTTTTACTTGTGGAATGACAGCAGCAATGCAGTGGCTTGAGCTTTTGTGGTGGTTTTGTCCTGGCTGGATGCCAGCTGCCCACCAAAGCTGCTCTATCATTCCTCAGCTCAGCTGGACAGGGAAGACAAAATGTAATGAAAGGTTCATGAGTTAAGAGCAGGGAGAGATAACAATTATCACCACAGGCCAAAAAGACTTGACTCGGGGAAATCAGTTGAATTTATTCCCAATCAAATCAGAGCAGGATGACGGGAAGTAAAACAAATCCTAAAACTACCTTTCCCCATCTCCTTCCTGATTCTCTACCTTCTCTCCCAGCGCAGGAGGATGGGGAGTGGGATTATGATGAGCTCACCACATGTTGCCTATGTCACAATTTCCTCCTCAGCAAGAGCAGTTCTGCCCCTGCTGCAGTGTGGGGTCCCTGCCATGGGCCACACTCCCTCAGGAACTGCAGTAGCATGGGTCCCTTTCCATAGGGACGCAATTCCTGCCAGCAAAGCTGCTCTAGCAGGTAATGTGGGCAGCTCTCTTCACAGGGTCACAGGATCTGCCAGGAGCCTGCTCCAGGGTGGGCTTCCCACAGGGCCACAGCCTTCCTTCAGGCATCCACCTGCTCCAGCATGGGGCTCCTTAATAGGCTGCCGAGGGACACGAGCCTTCTCAAGGTGTTCGCCATGGAAGGTTGCACTGCTGGAGCAGTTCATGAAGAACTGTGGCCTGTGGGAAGGACCCATGCTGGAGAAGTTCATGGAGAACTGTTTGTCGTGGGAGGGACNTCAAATCCATTTAATAAACACTTATAATACACAGCTCTTTTTACCTTGACTTGCTCATTGGAAGTCACAGCACAGAAAACAATCTCTGTAAATCCTTGGGAGGGGAACATCCGGAAGCAGATACCACCGATAACACGACCATCTTTTATTAATGCAAGAGTTTTATGTTTCCTGAGCAGACAAAAATAACAATTGCTTTAATTCATGTACATTGTACATAAAGTGCCATTAACCTTCCTTTTTTCAGAACTTGATTCACTTCTTTCCATGATGATAATGCAATTATTTATGCCTCCTAAGCTAGCCACTTGTATCTACAGAGGAGTTGTTACTTTAATATCATGCTTTCCATATACAATAAAAGCCATCATTGTAAAACAAGCTCCTGGCCTTGCCAAGTACTCTGAGATACTCAGGTAATGCCCAATAAATAAAAGTTGTATTGCTTTCATTGAATCTCTTGCTGATAGTTACACCATTGCTCAGTTCTCAGGATGATTTTATCCTGAGTAAATTAAAAATTAATGGAGTTACAGGAGAGCAAGTCCTTTCCAAGGGATTCCTGTTTCCTTGCATGCACTCTCCATAGTTAAGCTATCAGCCTCAAATGCAGCTGATGAAGTAAGAAAGGACATTTCCCATTTCTAATCATCCACTCCTCCGCGAATCAAGACCAGAATAAATATCTATTTCTGTTGCACTTATAGTGACTGCCAGAAAAGATGTAGCAAGGTGCAATCTCAACTCTTACATCAAGGATAAGGAGTTTGAGTATAATCCTCAGGGTGTGAAAACAGTGCAGCTTTCTTTAGATTATTCAATACACAGTATCATATAAATCATATAAATGATACAGTTAATATAAAGACGATGTATTTTGGAGAGAAAAGTTGGTGCCAAAAGTGTGCCACTGCCAAAAAGGCCAAAGAGTTGTTATATTGTACGTGCCACCACTGAAGAAGATTTTATACGTATTATATATTCTTTTTTTCTTGTACTTATTTTAGTGCTTTTTACTTGTGGAATGACAGCAGCAATGCAGTGGCTTGAGCTTTTGTGGTGGTTTTGTCCTGGCTGGATGCCAGCTGCCCACCAAAGCTGCTCTATCATTCCTCAGCTCAGCTGGACAGGGAAGACAAAATGTAATGAAAGGTTCATGAGTTAAGAGCAGGGAGAGATAACAATTATCACCACAGGCCAAAAAGACTTGACTCAGGGAAATCAGTTGAATTTATTCCCAATCAAATCAGAGCAGGATGACGGGAAGTAAAACAAATCCTAAAACTACCTTTCCCCATCTCCTTCCTGATTCTCTACCTTCTCTCCCAGCGCAGGAGGATGGGGAGTGGGATTATGATGAGCTCACCACATGTTGCCTATGTCACAATTTCCTCCTCAGCAAGAGCAGTTCTGCCCCTGCTGCAGTGTGGGGTCCCTGCCATGGGCCACACTCCCTCAGGAACTGCAGTAGCATGGGTCCCTTTCCATAGGGACGCAATTCCTGCCAGCAAAGCTGCTCTAGCAGGTAATGTGGGCAGCTCTCTTCACAGGGCCACAGGATCTGCCAGGAGCCTGCTCCAGGGTGGGCTTCCCACAGGGCCACAGCCTTCCTTCAAGCATCCACCTGCTCCAGCATGGGGCTCCTTAATAGGCTGCCGAGGGACACGAGCCTCCTCATGGTGTTCGCCATGGAAGGTTGCACTGCTGGAGCAGTTCATGAAGAACTGTGGCCTGTGGGAAGGACCCATGCTGGAGAAGTTCATGGAGAACTGTTTGTCGTGGGAGGGACTCCATACTGGAGCAGGGAGAGAGTGTGTGAAGTCCTTCCCTGTGGAGGAGGAAGCAGCATACACCACATGGGAACTGCTCGCAGCCTCCATTCCCCATCCCCCAGCACTGCTTTGGGGAGAAGGAAGAGAATCATGAATGAAACTAAGCTCGGGAAGAAGGGAGACATGGGGCAAAGGTATTTTAAGATGTAGTTTTTGTTTTCTCATTATCCTACTCTGATCTGATTTGTAAAAAATTAATTTCCCCAAGTTGAGTCTATTTCACCTGTGATAATTATCAGTGAGTGATCACTTCTCGTCCTTCTATCCAAGAACTTTGTACTTTCTCTCCCCTGTCCAGCTGAGGAGGGGAGCAATAGAGCAGGTTTCGTGGGAATCTGGCATCCAGCCAATGTCAACTCACCACATTCCCACAACAAGAAGACACTTATAATTAATATAGCCGCCAAGATGGCATTTGGGTACAACCCAATTAGATTGACCAGGAGTTATGAGGGCTTGAAAAGATGGCAAAAGTTTAGCACAGGTAGAGCTGCTCTCCACTCCACCTCTGCTGCAAACAGCACCAGACTCCCTCTGCCTCACAGGCCAGCCCCCTCTCCAAGGATACCCACGGATCAAAGACCAAGCGGGTGATGTATTCCTTCGGCATTCGAGGCAGCTGATGGGAGAACACATTCTGCAAACCAACCAGCCACATCATGATCTTCTTGTTGGGCTTCTGGTTCAGGGAGTTGCCGACCACATGGAATTCAATCACCCCCCTGCGCTCCTCCAGCCTCGCTGCCTCGTCCCGGGCCGAGTGTGCTGAGAGGAAGTTGGTCTGTACCACACAAACGAGGAACAAAATCGCAGTTTTGAGATTTCACATCCTCTGACAGAACAGTCTTAGTGAACAGACAAATAAAGCCCATTCTCTTTTTCCAACGGAACTGCCGATGACTGCCTCTGTAATGCACCTTTGCAGAAGGGATACCATCAAATAAGCCAGATGTAAGTCTACACTACAGTCTACAAAGGCCTATCTGAATTTATATTGACACAGATTAGATAACAACAACAATGGTTATGACTCAAAAAGTTCCAAAACCTCTTGAGGGCTAACACTCATCCAGTTGAAGCCTATGCCACTAAGTCTTCATATTTTCTTTAGTCTTAGCCAGCTTGGGCATGGCTTGTGGATTCGCCTACACATACTGCAAATCACACATTTTAATGGTGGTGCAGGAAAAATCATATTTTTCTTCATTTTATTAGTGCTTTCCACTATCTCTGCCACTACTGTAAGAGACTAAAAAAAATAATTTAATTCCTACAGAATTTGCTGTTACATATCAAGGAATTGCATCTATAGATCTAAATGCAGATTAAATTAATACAGAAAATTTATTTAACTTTTTTTTCAAGATCAATTTACAATGCCAAAATATCTCTGTATGCACATACTGTTTACTTTTTTGAGCAAAGTTTGGCTGTTGGGTTTTTAGTCACTGCCAGCCCCAACAGCCAGGCTGGCACAGCATTTGTAATATGCAGAGCCATCAGTCACAGTACATAGTTTGAATAAGGAATGTAGGTGGTTCCAAATCTTCAGCAGTTTCTAGCTAAATCTTGGCAAATGTGCTGCTGGCAAAACATAGCCTGGCAGAGAGAACAGAAGGAAGAAAAGCCAGCCAAGGAAAAAAAAGTGCAATTCTGTACATGGCACAATGCCGCAATTCTGTTTGTTTTCCTCTTCCAGTTGAAAAAAAGAGCAACCAGGGAAGACAGAGCAAATAACTGTTTAGATCAGTTTCTGCACTAGAGAGAGGTTTTTACTTTGGATCTTTCAGTCTGCTGCAATTCTTGAACCCTATTTAACCTCGTTTTATGAGCTGTACCTATGATTAGCAATAAAAAAGCAAACTCTGGAACCATTCTGTAACAAAAGCACCTTGCAGGATAACCTGAGATCTACGTTTTTACTATCAATAGTTTACATGTCTCTTTGTTAACAGTACAAAACACATTAAAAACATTGTAGAACTATTCTTCATGTTAATGATATATTTCACAAGTATTTTTTGTTCACCTGATCATAGTCTTTCAAAGTCTATTTTTCTTGACAGGACTCTTAGCTCATCACATTCTATCCATGTGGAACATTTACTAAAAACAGACCATTTACAAACAGACCATTTGCAACACCAAGTCTGTATCTCACCTCTGGCCCAAGCATTGCTGCAGGATCTGTAATTGTTGACATTACTTCATTGATTAACTCAATAGGGATATCTCCTACAACCCTTGGTCTTTTAGAATCCTCCAGAGAATAGGGTTCATTATTTTTTCTCTTTTCCCCTACAAAACAAAACTCGGACAAATTAGAAATAACCAAGCTGTCACAGACTAGCATTATGAAGTCTAGCACTTCTGTCATATCCTGTAGTTTATATGACAAGTTTGAGGTCGGGTTTATTTGGTTTGTTTTTATCCCCATAGACAAAGAGAAAGAGAAATAAATGAAATCTGAAAAATATTTATCACTTCTCAATTTTCGCTTTGCACTGGGGTATTAGCACGAAGCAGGAAAAATATACCTCTCCTTCCACTACACCTCTGTGAATTCACGGTTAAACTATCTGCTTTTTCTTTTTGCTTCAAAATCCTCTGCATGGAACCTCTGTGCAGCTGTCTTGGAAGGTCAGTGCTCAGTACACAAACTGCAGTGCCTATTTCTGGATAACATGAAATCCCCCTTTTAGGATTCACTGAAACTAAGTATCCATCATATATTTCTTTCAGCTCTTCTGTAAACCAAGCAGCACATACAGTCTGATGTGTCATATATATTTGAAAATTTATACAAAATCTCCAAATTAAAATATATCAAGTTAATTATTAACTGCCCTACTGACAGCAGAGCCACATGTTTTTTGCCATATAGCAGAAGAAGCTAGTTAAATTCAAAGAAGAACAGTCCACCAAGGACTAGCAGAGGTACAGCAACAGATTCAGCTGCTAGCTCAGGATTATCCCACTCATCATCCTACTCATTCCCACTTCTGAGGGACAAGTTGAGAAATGACCTTAAGGAAAACTGCAGTTTAGGAGCCGCCCTAAGTTTCTCTGTAGACTAAAAATCTGAGACTAAAAATTCACTTTGGTTTTGGTTTTTCTCCTTCCTTGAGGACTCACTTTACATGAGTCTGGGATCATCTCTCTGACCTCGCAACCTCTCTTGACAGGCTCATTAATCCTGAGGTGTTTGAAAAAGGATTTATTAGGAGAATTTATGCATTCACTAACTTTTTTCTTACAAGGTTGTTTTTTTTTTTTTTTGACCTAACCTCATTCAGGTTTTAAATTTAACCTGGTTGGTGTGTCTGTGTTTTTCTTCACTGCTTAAATGTATGCATTTTCAGTACCTTGAAAGATTAAAAAACCCAAATGTGATGGCCCCTTCTACTCTGGCCATTATTTAAATGAAACCTCTCCTCATGGCTTATAATAGATGTACTCCAAGAAAAGTATTTTTCAAAAACCTCTGACATCAGCAGACCTTTCCCCATTTTAATTTAGTTTAAACAAACCAATTAGTTTTTTTGCAAATACAGTTGCCATTTCTGTTAGTTAAACTTTACCATAGTGGAGAAAAAGGTATGTGTGTGCAAATCTTTCAGCAAAAACACCTCAGGTTTGCTAATGTAGAATGAAGGCAAAGGTTACCATATACTGCAACTACTGATAATGTCAACAGGAGTCAAAAGGCAAGGCTCCTTCTCCATTACCTAAGTTTGGGTCAAGGGCAGAAGAAACTTTACAAGCTGGACTCATATTCCCACTGTTGGATTGCTCCAGAGATGAAGGACTTGCACTGTATGCAACAGATCTTGCAACAGAAGGTGGACTGATTACTGCAATGACATAAAAAACAAACACAAAAAAACTGGTCATGGAACCCATTCTGGTGCTGATGGAAAGACTGCCACAAAGATGGACACCCACCACCCAGAAAGTAACAATGAACACTTTGCAACAGAGCAATGCCACCAGTTCACAAGTAGAGACATTAAAGCTTTATCTCAGTGTATTTTTCTAAACTACATTCAACATAAGGAGGGACTGCTGGATAATAGGGATTGCAAACATCAAGCTTTATTAGTTCACAGTGCTGAGCAGAAGCTAAGAAAACAAACTTCCTTCACACACCTGCCAAGCCTGCTGGTATTTAGCTTCATGAAAAGGTTTTTTGTAGGGCTCTATTGAAAAGCAAAATCTCATCATTCAGCCTCATCTGTCCAATTTACAGTGCTCTAAGACTGGTTGGGCAAATCAAACTCAATAAAGGGAAAAGTTGTTTCACCAGTTAAAAGAATGAAACTATTATTTTAAAAGGTCACAGACTAACATCTCTCTCTCTAATATCCATATATAAAAAGCCCCACATTAGTCCTAAATCATGCAGTTTTCATTTGTGTTACCCATCACTAAATGCAAATTACCTGTCTGGATTCCCAGCTGGGCAGTTCGGGAACTAGACACCATGAAATCCTGATCCCAAATGGGAGAATTCTGGCTGTAAACTTCTTCTTCCAGCATAGACAGAAACCTAGGCACAAAACCAGGCAAAATATCAAAATATCAACTTAATGGGATCATTCCAAACTGGTTCTTTTTTAAAATAAGAACTTGCAATGTTTTTAAATTAAAAACATTTACTAAGTCAGTAAGAAAATGCTGTTGGCCAATGCTTTTAAAAAAACCCTCACACATATAAAAATCACAAGCCAGAGTAGACATGAAGTATCCTAATTCAGTAGAGTGCTTTCACTTATGAAACCTTACCTCTGATTACAAGCAATAGTTATCTAATTTGCAAGTGCAGAAAAAGACAGTTACAAACTACTTTTCCAGATCAAAACTCCACTAATGAGAAAGTTATGAGTGGATTGATGTTATACAATGATGGCAAAATATGTCTGTTTTGATAAACCAGTATTTTGCACATGCATTTTCTTTCTGCCTTTGATAAAATCCCAGTGTTACTAACAATGCTCTTAGAAACATATTTTCATTCCTTTAAGTGTCCTACTGTAACATTTAATTGCATGTTTGTGATTGCACAACAGTATTTTTAACCTTACTTTGGTACAGTTACAGAAACAGCACAATTTTAAACCTCTCTTAGTATTATTATATTCTGCAGATCAGGCTCTCCAGCACACTCACCCTCTCAGGGCTAATACACCAATTCCTTCCCAGCAGCAAGGCAGCTGCTTATCCTATGTTGCACAAAAGGGGTTTTCAGACCAGAAGTTGACGTGGCACATTTCTACTCTCAGGACTCATCTATATGTATAGAAGCTGTTCAGCTGGAACCAACAGCACTGTTCAGTAAAACTTCCTTGAACAGGATAGGGATTTTCAGGATCAAGCCAGACTCTGTACTGTATATATAGGACAGCCATAGCTAAGCAATGTGCTGTGTTTGCTGCTGTCTATACAGGTGATAATGGCTAAAAAGTTTGTAACAGTGACCTGAACATCTGTGATAGGGCAGAAGGACAAATTCAACTTTAGCCAAAGCTCCATTTCCAGGCAACACAGAGGCTCTGCCTTCATCCCCCTTAACAACTACTTCCTAGGTATGCACAGACACAAGCCATGGGTGCTCCCTTTGCCCAAAAGGAGAGCCCAGGGCAGAGGGGAGCCCTGTGCCAATGCCAGGCTCCATGCCCTGAGACACAGGTCCTCTGCAGGGGTTCACTCAGCACAATGCCAAAGGAAAAACAAATGCTTCAGATAAGTACAGCCCACGAAAGATTTAAAACGTTATTCATACTTCCCACAGATCATCTGCAAACAGTATTTGTCTTTTTTTCCCCAGCAGAATATCAAAAGGAATTGCAGTGAATAATAATGCTTTTCAAATTACTGCAAAAGGCTTTCAAAGGCAGTGAAAACAGGGGCATATGCACTCCTACTTCCTCCACAAATCTGCTCTTTGCATCAATGGGGTGTTAAGGCCTTTTTTATATCTGTTTCAGGGCCAGATCACGATCCTGTTCCCAGACATGCACAGACATTCCTGTATCCATAACAATCTACCCCAAAGACAGTGTACATTTTTCAAAGTGGTAAAATAAACTATTAATAATAGTAGGAGCAACAGATCCTGCCTCTACTCAGCTTAGGAAAGTTCCTGTTGTTTTTCATTCCCCTGAGCTCTAACCCATCTTCTGGCCCAACACAGCAGCTTGCATAGATAGCATCAGTGCCACTAGGTCTTTTATAGGTTCAGTTCATTTGTCACTAGGAGGGACAGGCTTTTAAAGTATGACTTGGGAGAACCAATCTACCCTTGTAAAATAAGGATATTTTTTAAATGATACACTATTTTAACAGGAATCCATTACAATCCTGTCATCATTACTACCCCTTTATCACCAGTAAAATGTTTGAAATTAAGGACTGTGAAAGTTGAGCATGCTTCAATATCCCTATAGGTAATTACTGCTGTTTTATTGTGAGAGATTATCATCAACATTCCAGTATTGGAAAAGATACTCAGCCAGCAATTTATGAGTTTAGGATTCAATGATGCAGTTTTATACTGACTCCTCTCTAATAAACCCATCTCTTCTAGGGGTGAGTGGGGTGACTATTTTGTTCACTATTACAATGTTGAATTAAACTGAAATTCTTATAAACTCTGTACAACATCCCCCTTTTTTTAATGCTCCATCACCAAAGCAGATGCAAGCATGTTTTTGGAGGTCTGGACCTACATTGTTTCCAAGCACTATAGAAAAAGAAAGTAATTGACCTACAATACCTGCTAATAGGCAAAAAGCACAACCCCCTGGCAATATTAATAATCTTTTTCATAAAGTAAACCCTAGGACAAAATGAAGCAAGAGTTGTGTACATAAAATACACTAATCTAATTTATGGCAGTAAAGAAAGCTGCAGTATCTAGTTGCTACTGAATAAAAAGAGAAATTATTTTAATCTGCAGGTAATTTCTCCCTTTCCACAATGAAGTTGCTGGTTAACTTTGAATGCAGGCACACTGTGACCCCTTACTTTGGAAAATGAGTGAGGATTAGTGTTCGTTTTTCTTGAGGAAGCTTGTCCTTTTCTTGCCTGGCCTGCTCCAGCAGTTGTCGTCTCATTACAGTAAAAACAGAGCGAAGCAATGTCCTACCAAAAACCTGGGTGGTTTCATATCGAGGTAGACTGTCACAAAACTGAGGGACATTGCAATAACAAAGCCACCTGTAAAGAGGAAAAAAGCCAGATAATTATCACCACCTAACATATGACTTAATGCAATAAAATCACTACCCACATCATTTATAATGCAGCTGAGAGCTATATGACCGCATAAATCAGTTCCACTTCAAGGCTGGCCAGAGTTAAGCAGCATTTATATTGCCCAGTTTTTCACAGAAATGACAACCAAGTACTTTTAAGTTTCCATATATTCTTTTTCTCTGCAGTCTAGTTTACACAAAGTGCTCTTGTTCCAGACAGTAATCATAGATTACAAAAAATTCACGGGTGTGTCAGGGATTTTCTCCTCATTCATTCAGCCTCGCACATCTCCCGCCACTGACTTCAAAGAGCCTTAGCATAGCCTGTTTTACCCTCTAAACTTCTACCTTTCCCCACATAGAGGCCAAATGGGTGACACTTTTAACTAGCTCCATCCCCATCCAACTGCATTCCCACCCTGGTTTTCCACCTGTTGGCTTCTTCCCATTACGTCTGACTTATTACTCTTTCATTACCAGTATCTCCATCCATAATAAACTTTGCACTAAGAAAAATTACAGTATGTCATGTTCCTTTTCTAGGAAAAGAGATTATGGTACCGAAGAGATAACTCGGGAGTACACTGCCTATGTAGATCACAAGATCTGTTAATCTTATAAACAAGATTTTGATATCTCTGTGTAATTGAACAGTCGTTGGTATCTGGAGCTTTAGCAGAATCAGACCACAACCATTACGAAAGCTCCAGGAATGAAAATATTAGGAATTGGATGCAAACATACTGTGCTGGATCCTGCACACATTTCCTCACCCAGACCCAAAGTACAGCCTGTCTCAAAATGTTCTCCCAAACTCTTGCGCCTTAATCTTTGCAAGCATGAGTTGCAAAAGAGTTGTGAGACAGAGCTGTTCACAGACTTCTACTCCCTGTTCTTGGCTGATAAAGCGCAGCTCTCAAAACACAAGAATGCCTGTGAAACTCTGATACAGTTTCATTCAAATCTTTGGGTTCTCAAATGAAATGGGTGACTGCAAAGATCCAGGTGTGCCCATGGTGCACAGCAGCACCCTGAGCAGTGCCTCAGACAACACGGAGGAGAGAAGCTCACAATGACAAGTGAGAGATGGGGAGAGCACTTTGGGTCGGGGGGGCCCTCAGGGACTGTGGGCAGGATGGCTGAGAAAACACAAGTGACAAAATAATTAACAACAAAAAGCTACCAACCAGAACCAATGAGCTATCGATTCCTAATAAGATTTAACTCCTCCCACCCCTGGCTGGCAGCGGTTATCACAAACAAATGGAGGCCAAACATTCACCAAACATGGCCTTAAGAGCACCATGGATTATAAGTGCCCTTTATGGCAATTATTCGAGGTGACAGGACATCTGGGTCAGACACAGATACGGCGCAGTCTGCTCCGTCACTAGCCAGAGTCTCAACTCACACCCGGTTTGCTGCTGTTCTCCTTCATGGAGAGGAGGTGTGTGAGAGGAGAGGCCGGCGGGAAAGCAGCCAGAAGGTGGTGCTCCCCCTCGGCCAGCAGGGGTGTCCGGGGCGTTCCCGAGAACAGCGTGCTGACAGAGGTTAACTACCTGCTGCCTGGATCTTCCTGAGCTGCTCTCTCTGTGCTCACCGAAAAAGGCACTGCACTACTCTTGTGAGAAAAAGAAAATAAATAGAGACGTCGTTTTATCCTAGCTCTTCATCCTCCAGCGACTAAGTTATTCCTTTGAATTCTAACAATGCATTAAATGGTCAAAACAAGAACTATAATTTTAAGGAACCTAGTAATATCTGTTCCCCATTTACCATTCAAGCACTCGCAAAATTAGTTTGATTTTTCAACTCCTCTGTGATTTGGTTTCAGTGATGCTTTACAATGCTAAATGTATTGTAATTTACAGTGTATCTTCTCTCTTTTTCTTTTTTAAGTTGAATAATAAATAGGGATCTTACATGAGGCTCATATCTTAAGAAGATTGAGAGCACTTCACTAACACTGACCTTGCAAAAGCATTGTTAGATACAAGTGTTCTAGCCTCTACACCCTGTCCTTGGCTGATAAAGCACATCTCTCAATTCCTAAGGATGCACGTTAAACTGATACAGTCTCACTAAAACCCTTAGGTCCTCATGTTAAATCCACGGCTGCAAGAATTCTCAAGGCCCGTCTATGGCATAAAGATACCGGTGTACTCCTGAAGTTTGCACATGCCCTATTCGTAAGGAAGACCCCTAAAAAGCAAAGGCAGCATTACCTGGTATAATTCACTTTATACCCCGCAATATCATCATTGGGTGATCTTAGTCTTCGCTGAGAAGGTGTCTCCAGGTGCCAGTAGTTAATGCGGTTCAGAAACATTTTAGCCAGTTCCACTATTGTTTGCCTTTCCTTCGAGGGTAAGTGGCTAAATTTGTACTGCACGAAATTATTCACACCCTTAAAAAGGAAGAATATTCTGTTTAATAATTTAGCCATAATTTTTATAGGAGCATCCTCAAACACGCCTCACTTTGTTTATCGTGAACTTGCATTGTGTGGGAAAGAAAAGAAATATCGGAGACCATGAACTCCTTGCTCAGTTACTCATGCAGATGCCACAGGCTGGTATCTGTGTACACAGCAGGAGGTACATCCAGGTATTTTTAGTCTACTCTCAGCAGCTGATATAAAGGGAAAGAAGAAAAAATTCCTTTTTTTCTTCCTTCTCAAAGTCAGAGAACACAGAAAATTCTGGTAGGCTTTCATCTATGCATAAATCAACTATCACCCTCAAAACTCTCCAGCTACTTTTCATTAATAAATTAGGGCTTATGGATTTCTACTTCAGTTTTTGTCTACAAATTATATTACTTCTTCAAGAAGTCTTAATACTTCACAATCATGTCTCTTCATTGCACTTTGGACACTGTCCAGTTTGAAGAAAAATCTACTGAACGTGATTAAAATGGGTGACTAAAAATGCTGCAACACATATTTTATAAATCCATTATAATATCGGTGCTTAGCAAATTATTTTATTTGATAGTGTGGCTGAGCTGCTAAAAACAGAATTGAAAATACTGGTCTTTTTTTAAGGGAAAATTATTTCAAAATAAGCTGTAGGAAGAATTACCCTTTAATCTCTATTTTATTAAGCAACTTGAACATTATGAACAATTTGACAAAAAATTGCATTGTAGAAAACCTTTTTAATAGTGCATTTTATGGATTAGGAGCCTAGGGGGATTACATACACATTTTTTGTTTACACTCAAACTAAAGGAGAACTTAAAGTGAAGACTTCTCAGAAATTCAGCAATAAAGTGGTTTGATCTTCCTAAATGATAAGAAGTGAGAGTTGCAAAGAAATAATTACTACACATAACAGCCTTCACATTTAAATTATCCTGTTTAACAATAGAACATCCATTCACCCACAGATGGGAAAACATCGAGCTCCTGTTTCAGAGAGGTATGTGAGCCTCTGCCCAGTCTCACTGGAGCTCATGGGCCCACTTGTCTGCCAGAAGTGCATTCTTAGGAGCTTGCTTAACCAAAAACTGAATTTATCATATGTTCTTTATCTACTGAGAGTCACAAAAGCCTCAATTATTCTCTGGTTTCAGCTTTGTTTTTTTCTTGTGTACCCTTTGAAAGAGAAGGCTATGATCTCACTGAATTGGACTGTAACATTTTTCTTGATATACAGAAGGCGAGTGTCATTTTAATATTGGATTTCAAAACTTCAACAGCATTTTTCATCGCTTGAAACAAAGAAAGATTAGAACTGCCCACATAAAAGTAGCATTTCAAGTTAATTCTCTAAACCCACAAAAAAATCAGTTTCATTAAAGCATAAGACCAATGACGAGAAGTCAAATAATGTAACTATTGTACGAACACTAAAAAGAGAACCAACAGCCGTCTCCTATAGCCCCCTATTTTATCCTAAGCAGAACACAGAAACAACTTCAAAGTGCCTAAAAAATGCCCTGTTTTCAAAACCAGTGTTTACGTATACAAAAAGGAAAACAAACCACAAAAAAATCCCACAACAAACAAAGCCTCCAAAGCCCCATCAAAATTAAATCTAAAAACACATAAATAAACAACAACAAAAAAAACCCAGCACAAACCAACGAAACCCATATTTTGACTCTTTACCTGTTCAATGCTAGGTTTCTCAAATGGGGGACTTTCCAATGATCCTTCTACTACAGGTTTTCCCATCTGTAAAATGCACTTCCTCAAAAGCTGTTAAAAATACACAAATTTTTAAAAGTTAGCATATTTTCACACAGAGTCAATGGAAGTCACAAGGACACAACACACTGTGAGCAGTGTTGAAATTCTCCTGGCCATAGATTGTTTAATCATCTGAACTTGCAATTACTAAACTTCACTGTGAAATCACCTTCTCTGAAATGCGTACAAGAGACTCTTCTGAGGAAATGCAGGCAGCTAAGTTACCATTCATATCAACTGACTCTTCCTGATGTCAGTGATGAAGGCTGCAGTTTATACATGGGACTCAGGGTCAGTTCCTCAATCATCTGGATGGCTTTTGGAATACGAATCCGTACATTGCAAGTACCAGAACATCCCATGATTCCAGAAGCCCATGATTACTCAGTAAAGCATCATCCTAGAGAAAAACTGTCTTGGCAGATAAAGTCAATCCATGCCCGAGCAGCAATAAAATTGGCTTATGTGTGAGAAAGTGAAAAATCTGAGAAGATACTCCACAAGTTCAGCTTACTTTGAACAGGTAGAAATAAACTTGCTTGGTGTCTGCATCTTCTTCTTTGTGGACACAGGTGAACAGATATTCCACATCCAATACAATCCCCAGGAGCCTGTTCATTTCTTCTTCAGACACATTCTCCAGGTGAGAAACATGAGCAGCTAAACAAAATAAAAACCCAGACTTATAAAAGGCTACTGAGAGAACTCATAGCACAACTATAGCCCAGGAAATCTCCAATGAAGCCTTAACTGTAAAGGCATTGATCCTGTAATAACCTACTTAAACAGAACACATCTTATCAGAGGTAACTGAAACCTGTGTCACACCAGAGCAGCTTGTAAAGGTTGACCAGGGGTGGTAACTTCCACAGCAGAGGAATGGCAGCTGGTTGAAGTCACATCATCTGGTAACACTTGAAGAAAACTACACAAGTCCTGCTTGTATTAATCTGTTGCACTATATAACTAACTACATACAATTTTGTCCTAGAGCTATGTCTTTGAGACAAGGTTTCTTGCCTTAAGAAAATAAATCCATAATTTCCATAAATTATGTAATCCAGATGTAAGCAGCACCTTATTTTGTGTAGAGTGAAAAAAAACCCAGTTCCTAAAAATGTCTTTTTGTTTTAAACTGGGCATAATTGGCGAAGTCCCTTGCTTTCATATCATGTGAGATCAAACTGTGCTTTGTGCACACTATATTAACAGATTTGGGCAGACTGTACGTGCTCTTCTGTTCAGAAGTTTAGGAACACCGCAATTTCCAAGTGACAAACTCCCTTTTATCATCTCCAAAGGTAAATACGGTTCCACATCTGTAATTTTCAAAAGCTTGAGGTTTCTCCCTGTAAAGCGGGACGTTCATTTCAAGCTGGTTTGAACAACTGGCCCCAGGAAGAAGGAAGGCAATGTAAAACAAAAAGTCAACTCCCAGAAAGAAGATATTTGCATTACAAAAAGCAATGATCTTGGCTGACTCCAGGCCAATGCAGATGGTATGCATATCCTCTCCTCTGAAAGGACAAGAAAATATCCTTTCAAAGAAAGAGAAAAATACTTTTAACTTTGGGCATATTAGCTTTTTATATTTTTATATTTTAATAAATTTTATCTATATTTACTTCTTAAGATTAACATATTTTTTCAACGGAAATCTGACTCCTTAGATGGGGAGCTAGTGAGAAAAAATAACACTTGACTTGAAAACAATCACATTTATTGGCCTCCCAGCAAAGATGGTTTGTTTTGAGAAGTTTAGTATGCTACCAAAACATTTAAATTCAATATCTTTATTCGGCTTCAAGTAAAAAGTACACTGTAATGCAGAACTTTAAAAATATGTCAACAACTGTTTCCACTTACATGAAAATTTATAATATAGTGTCTTAGGCATATGGCCATCATGATCTTCCTTTGAGGATAAATATTCAGTATCCTGGGCAGAATAAAATTATTTAACTTCTGTCCTTAAGACAGGTATGAAGGGTTAATATTCCCAGCAGTTTGTCCTGATCGTTTGCAAGTAATAAATATTCTCCTAGAGGAGCTTTGCATTAGAAACTGATAACATACCAAGGAAACCTTGCCTTCAACAAATGAATAAAACATCAGCATAAGAAGCCATTTCTATGCAGTTTCCATAACAATACTGAACCTTGACTACTTAGTGGTGTTTAAACATTTTATTAAACTAGAGAATTATTACCCATACTGTGAATCTAAAAGTTAAGTGTATTACCAGCATGTATTTACCAAAGAGACACCAATGGTTATACACCAGGCCAACAAACTATCTTTCTTCAGATGTTTACAGCCCATTCCCAAACTCTGTGGCCATTAGTAAGCGTTTTATTAGAATTAAAGCTTTAGTCCACTGACATCAAATACTGCATCCCTCTTGACTAGAGTTACACAGTCCCAGTCACATGCACTGCCCAACTGGTGCACTCTTCTTCAGTTGCTGTTATGCCTGAAAAGAATTTTAAATATCACATGTAGAGCAGGCACAAAAAGCAAACAGAAAGAACAAGGCTCAGTGATAGGAAAGCCTGCAACTTCAGCAAGCAAGCACTGGAGTGCACAAATTAGGAACAGTAAAAAAACAGATTAAGGAGGAATGTGTCCACAGCCTATCTCAAAACACTAAAATCAAGAAATACCCAAATATGCTATGTGAAGGTGCATAGCAGGAACTGAAGACAGTGATGGGGAAAAAAAGAGACTGAATGTGTATACAGTGTATTAGCACATCAATTGACTAGTTTTAAAAGTGATTCAAGGATGACCATGTTTACCAATTAAAAACTGCACCCTGCAACACAGGAGAAACAATCAAATAGAAAAGAGTCTCTGACTATGCAATACCTGGTCTTGTGGCTGGTGGACAGTGAATTGTCCCAGCATCTAATCCAGTCACAGTGTTAAAAAATATATCACCCAAATAAAAGAAATATTCATTAAAACCATCACACTGAGCCAAACTGTGGGGATGAGCACCAAAAGGATGAATATAAGTTGTAGGTAAGTAGACAATAATACACACGATCAAATAAATTTATGCACTAAAAGCTGCACTGGCTTGAAGATGAAACCACACCTCCAAAAAGAGACATCTCAAGCAAGATAGTATGTAGGATTACCTCTGGATGAAAATAATAAACTCTAGAAAAGAAAAAAAAAATCCTACATTTTACATCAGGTACAGGTTTAATCAGCACAGGAATTTCTACATTGCTACTTCAATGGCTTTCTGAGGAGAAGAAAAGCAGCACAGCTAATGTGAAGCCCACACACCTTGTGGTAAATCTGGTTTTAAAGGTATTCAGCAGAAACACACTAATTTAGAGGAGATGAATAGGAAAATTATCTTGAAAAACACAGCTGAAAGACATATTTTTTCAGTAGTATGAGGAAGGACACAGCAACTCATTTCAGTTATTTTAAATGAAACACCTTCCTCATTAGCTGCAGTCAGGAGAAGTCTTTTCTAAAAAGAGTAAAAAATAAAAATACAGTTTCTTGATAGAATACTTTTGGTATTACAGTACTGGTTTTCCCTGGTTCTCTAGCTAAAGGATGATTTAATATTTTTTAATAGACCAAAATCAGGCCCAGCTTTTAGAAGAGCTGAGTTTCCTACAAAATACAAAGCATCCACAAATTCTGCTAAAGAACAGGGAACTGACAGGCACATCTTGCAAGTTTCAAAAAAAAAAAAAAAAAAAAAAAAAAAAAAAAACCTTTTTTTTAAAAGCCCAGGTTTAAAAGGGTGGGGAAACAAAAACCACCCANNNAAGAAAAGAAAAAGCTCTTTCTTCAAAGGCCAGGATTGAAAGGGATGGGTAACACAAGCCACCCTAATTACACAAATGGAAGCAGCACAGAGAGGCTGTGTGATGAAAAGTTGAAACTAACTTGGCTAAAGTGATTGAAATTGCTGTGATACTATGCATTTGTTAATCTCCTCCTGCAACCAAACTCAGAGATTTGGAATATCAGGAAAAAATTCTGTTGAAAAGCCTAGAAATAAATCACATGTAATGAGTCTAAAAGAGGAGAGCAGAAGTAGAAATAAATCCCATGAAAAGAAATAGAATAAAAATAATCCATTCAAAGTACAATATTTTTTTTCAAAAGTAAAATAATAAATGATCTATTGTGAAGGTTTTAAATTTCCCTTTTTTTTTTTTTTTTTAATTTTATTTCATTGTCCTAAGGGTTGGGCAGCAACAAAATTTAAAAAGGAACTGCTTCTTTTCAATTAATTCTGAATTTTATTTTAGCTGAATTTTTATTCAGTATTTGCTAAGAAGGATGTGGATCTATGATGGAGCAAGATGAGAGGAGGGCAATGAAGGTGATCGATCTGAGGACTGGAGCACCAATGCTATGAAGTCAGGCTGCGAGTGTGGGGTTGTTCAGACCAGAGAAGAAAAGGCGCCAGGGAGATCTTAGCGCAGCCTTCCAGGACCCAAAGGTGGCTCACAGGAAAGCCAAAGGGGGACTTTTTCAAGGACACGTATTGACAGGACAAGGGGTGGTGGCTTTAGATTGGTGTAGATTAGATATCAGAAAAAGCTTTTTTTTGCGATGAGGGTGGTAGAGTACTGGCACAAGTTGTCCAGAGAGGTGATGGATACCCCATCCCTGGCAACATTCAAGTTCAAGTTGGCTGGGGCTCAGAGCAACCCAATCTAATGGAAAGTATCCCTGCTGACTGTAGGGGGCTGGACTAGATGATCTTTAAAAGGTGCCTCCCAACTCAAACTATTCTGTGATTCTGATACATACAGAAACAGCCATCAGCTTTTATTTTGGATAAGTATAAATTATTAAAATAATAATACAGTGATTCAGCAATGTTTTTCAGGCTATGTGGGTAACAAATTGTTTTTTATNTACATACAGAAACAGCCATCAGCTTTTATTTTGGATAAGTATAAATTATTAAAATAATAATACAGTGATTCAGCAATGTTTTTCGGGCTATGTGGGTAAAAAACAAATTGTTTTTTATTCTGAGTCAAACCAAAAACCACAACAGTATTTAACAGCGGATTTTGAGCAGTTGCTTCCAAGACATGCAAGCTGTCTGCACAATAACTTAGACCATGCTAAGATGTACAACCCGAGTTTTATCTTCTGTGACACATAAGACATGGTTCTTTTTGTAGGTAGGAGTACCTGCTTTAGCGATGTTCAAGAATATTTTATACATTATTCTAAAATAAGGAAATATTATACAGCCTACAGAAGACAGTCATTTGCCTTGGGCAGATAAAGCTGTGTAAGGTTAAGGCATGTGGAACACAAAGTATTGAAATTGTTAGAGGTAGCTTAATGGTGCTTTTACATTTTAAGAACTTTGAATGTCGGTGTTGTTAGAAGTTACAACTTAGCTGAATTTCTTTAAAACTAATTTTAGGATATTTCCATATCAAACATATTTTTTAAATATGAAACATATTTCAGTCTAAGCTATTGACCTTTACACCTCATCGTAACTCCCATTTCTAGGCCTTGGCAGGGCATGCTGACTGGCAGTGTTGTGGCATGCGTGCCCGGGGTGCGGGAGGAGGAGGAGGAGGAGGAGGAGGAGGAGGAAGCTCACCCAGGGCATGGCTGCAGCTGCGGCAGGGCTCGGCCAGGCTGACCGCTGCCTGCTGCAGCTCGGCCCGCGGCGGCGTGGGAGGCGGGTTCGGGTTCTTCCAGCCATTGCATTTACAGGATTCCTCGGCCTGAAAGCAAAGCAGAGGGATATCGATCAACGCCGTAAAACACAGGAACTCGCTGAAACTGCTTTATTTTAAAAGCAATAAAAATAATTACAAGTTGCTGCTTTTTTTTTTTTTGCCTTTTTTTTTTTTTTTTTGGAGGGGGTTCTCAGAGGAGGGGAGTTGGGGAGTTTTGCTGTTGTTTCATTTGCATGTTTATCTACCACATTACTAACCCTTATTTTCTGGAAATTATCAGAAATAGAATAGTATCCCAAAGAGAAAGATTAACACAGTTTGGTAAGCAGAGTACATAACAAGCTCTGGCTAGTTCCCTTACAGAATGCCCTCACTCTACTGAAAAAAAGTATTCAAATATTTACTAGTAAATCAGCATTTACAGATCCTGTCACCGAGACAGGTTTAATTATTTAAACATAAACAGGTTATCTAACAGGCAACACACTTGTCACTGCCTCATCAGCTACACTGGCACCAAGGAATCACACAGCTGAAACCAAGCCCATGACAACCCAGGCGGGGTTAACTAATGCTGAGATAACCAAACAATAAATGCGCTATTGGAGAAGGCTGTTTAAGGCAAGGAACGCTTGGCCACAAAAGCAACAGATGCCAAAGACAGTGACACTTCCACTGCAACCTGCTGCTTCCCCTAGAAAGTTTACGTACGCTCCCCGAGTGTGAAACAACCACCGAGAGCACGCAGCTAAAAGGGCAGACCATGAAAGGAGAAGTGACTTTGGTAATCGTGTCTCGAATCATTCAGAAGTTCAAAGTACCGATTCCAGTTATCCAACGAGCAGCTTTACAGGAGAGGATTTTCTTCTGCATATCCAAAAGATCTTGGTTATTCTAACATAATTCGTACTCCTATTTGAAGATCTAATTGGAAAGAAAGTCTGCTTTTCTACTCTTCAGAGATATCTGTGCACTGGGTTGTAAAAAGATACTCATGAAATTGCACTGCCGAGACCTCAGTGAGGAAAGTATGCCAATTGCTGCATAATATTTATGGCTGAAACAATCTTAGTAGGAAAAATTGTGATGGTAATATATGCAGCACTAATGTATCATTTTTCAAAACTGATTCTGCATACATTTAGTGTGATCTATTTCAGGAACCTATTTCATTTTCCTTTCAAGTTTCCAAATCCCATCCTACCTAAGGAAGAAGAACCCAGGAGAAGCAGAAAGGATCACAGCTTGACAGCTCCTAACTCTGACAGCTTTGTAAATGGCTGGTAAATTATTCTTTTAAACTCATTTCAATATTCAGTAGCCTGAGAACCAAGAAAACTGCTGCCTGCAGTTTGCTGAGCACCACATGATGTTTTTACCATCCCTGAGGCTTAAGCATTTATCCAGCTGGGCTGCTGGCCCTGGGTGCCGTGGCCTCTGCCTGGCCCGGGGCGGTCTGGCAGGCACCGAGGGCTGTGAGTAGCATTTTCTGTAGGCACCGGGATGACTGAGAAATCCACCTGCAAGTGCCCAGCAAAACCATTTCCACATATTTCCCTTGAAAAAGGGACAGCCTGCATGGCCTGAACCTCCTGGCTCTCCAAACTCACTGAGTGGGTGCAGACCGCCTGCCAACCCACGCATTTATAAAGTGAAATCAGTGAGGCTTCAGGATGAAATGACGGGAAGATTAAAACAAATTTTTTTCCAAGTCTCATAAACTGCAATCTAAAAAGATTGATGGTGAAGTTTATGTTCTTTTTCTCTCGTGTTTTCTGTGAGTAATATGACCGGCAGAGAACTGAAGGCAGCCCAGTGTAATTTGATGGCAGGAGATGTCTCTCACAGTTTCACGGGCATGGAGCCAGTTGTGTTTGTCATCCAGCCCTGCAGGCCCTCAGCACTAAATGGACTTGAGAGATCAGTGATTGAGGGATACCTGCGAACCACGGATTGCCCGCTGCAAGGACTCTGGACATCTGGGAGATGACACAAACCCCCTTTTTTCAATTAACTTCCCAACGCAAAACTGATGCCAAATAAACTATACACATTTGTTTGGTGAGAAAGGCAATGTTGGCATGAAAGTTTTTGCATTTAATACAAGGACAGAGAAACTGTCAACAGAAAAAAAAAAAAGTCTGAAAATGAGATTATTGACAAAGAAAATGCAAGAGACAATTGTGAAGGAGTTGTCAAACAAAAAAAGGATTGAATATTATTTTAGGGAAGTAAGATTTGACCCTTCCCATGCAGCTGTCTGGACAAATGTTCAACGCTGTAAATTACTGACATATCACTATGCTTATTATTTATTGCCTTAAATCATGCCACAATGAAGCATATCCAGAACTTCCTCCTAAAAATAGGCACAAGCTTTTTGATTTTTTTTCTCTGAGTGGAAGCAGTATGTCACAGAAGCTCACCAAACAATGTTTACTATCAAGCCAAAAAACTATAAACAGTGAGTAACTATGTAAACTTCAGCATCACACCATAATTAACAGCAAAGATGCAAACAGATGTAGGAATCGTGATAACAGCTCAGTTAAACTGACTAAAATAAATATCAACCCACCCACAGAAGAATAAAACCAGCATGTTCAACGGCAAATTTTTTCTGCTCTTGTTGGTATTTCCTCGCCAGATCTTTCTGCAACAGCTGTTAATTGGTATTGTTCGAATTATTCTAGAGACCTTAACCAACCAACGACTAGGGTGGGTTTTTTGGTTAATCTCTATAAAACACCAGAATCAGCATAAATGTTCTGTTAACCAAGGCAAAACAGAACCTAAAAAGGTCCTCTTTAAAACTCAGCTTTCATAGTAGATGTTGACAGTGCAAGTATTTTGCAGTGAATATGCAATGTGCATTCCTCAGTGGCTTAAATTGCTGAGTTGTTTTAAATCCTCCACAGCATTTTGCTCATTCAATCCTTTCTTTGACTATCTTTGGCTTTTTCCTTTCTTCCTTTTTTTTTTTTAATGTCACTCATCTGCTTTTCATTAGAAAATAAAATATGACTTCACCTCGGCAAAAACTTAAGATCAAAACAGTTTTGAGGGAAGGAAGGAAAAGTATTTGAACAAGCACGCCCAATCCTTGAAGCCTTGTTTTCTGGGACATCTGCAGAGCTTTGATACATCCAGTGTAGAACGATGGAGACTTCTGCTCTAACAAGGCCTGCAAAATGACTGTCACCTTTGCAGGCCCAGGGATCATGAACACCACACCTTCATTGGTGGTTTTTAAAGAAATTGGATGACTGCAATAAAATAAAGCACAACAACTGCAGGCAGTTGCTTGCTCCCCTCCCCACAAAACAAACAAACAAATAAACTTCCCAAACAAACAAACCCAAAAAAAAAAAAAAAAAAAAAAAAGGCAAAAAATCCCATTGCAGAAATTATTTATATTTTGCACGGCACAACATAATTTCAATTTTCTTTTTAACTCCTTCCATATTTGGTGGAGTGTTACAATAGGAGAAATCAAACTGTCCAGTAGCTCTGGGCAGTGAGAACTATAACTCTAGGCAAATTAAAGTTATCGTTTCCTTTAGAATACTGAATACATTGATAGGTCAAATATGGACAGTGAAAAAATACAGCACATTTTAACACAAACTGTCAGTATTTTATTTTAAAAGGAAGCGCTTGGAAGTTACAATATTGCACATATCTCAGCCCCTTTTAGGTGAGTTTCACCTGTCCAAATAATAAAGAGTAAATGAAGAATGTCACAATAACCTATGGACTAAAATATCCCTCCCCTTTTTGGATAGTGAAATAAGCCTCAGAATGTACAAACTTCAAGCTAACTTAATTATAAGGTAAAAGACCCCAACAGTTCTAAATGTGAGTTTCAAAT
This sequence comes from Oxylabes madagascariensis, assembly GCA_013400675.1. NCBI lineage: Eukaryota > Metazoa > Chordata > Aves > Passeriformes > Timaliidae > Oxylabes > Oxylabes madagascariensis. The sequence continues at coordinate 51,042 of VYZR01106157.1, forward strand.
AGCTGCTGTGCAGGATTTCTCTTTCCAGCTCAAAATCATACAGGTTACCCTATTTGGTAATTGAGATGCAAAGAAGGGTCAATTGATTATACACAGGATGTTACAGATCTTCTCTATTTCCAGCAAGTGTAACTACTCTAGAAAACATCTTCTTCCAACCAACACAAAAGCTGTGTAAAATACCCTATAAGCTTTTTCTTGCTGGCAGCAAGCTCAAAATGATGACTTTATCAAAGAGTATCACAAAAATGATAATAAATACATTGTTGAACTTAAATCATATATTTTTCCTACTCATATGTCCAGTACCCAAGAACCAGACAGCTGGACATTACTCAAAGAGCTACTCATACGTATCAGGAAATTAGCTGACCCATTTATCTTTAACAATACAAAATAAGCAGTTTAATGGGCAGCTTAAAGGGAATGTTCTTCATTTATTGATTGATCAAATTATTTTATTCCCTGTACTTTCCAGTTTCACTTACAGAAGTAGGCTACCATATAAAATTTTTATTAATAATAAGCACTCAGTTCCTACCTTGTAAAGTTAATGGTAGATTTACTATTTAAAGGAAGATGCTTTAATTTGGCCTGTAAGACATTATAAAACAGATTCACCCCACAATGAAAATGATAAGAAAACTTTTGATGTCTTCTTTGTCTCCTATACACTTCTGCAGAAAACAATCCTAATACATTTCAGGCTGAGCTTCAAGGAGCTGTACTGTCACTACATAGAGCCCAGTAGTAACATGGCCAAATTGGCCTCATCTTAATCTGCCTTACAAAAATCAGGAAAGAAAATATTTTATAATGGAAAAGGTGGTACAAGTGTACATTATGAATTCTTTTTTTT
>VYZR01106166.1:1790-32530 GCA_013400675.1 Oxylabes madagascariensis
TGTGCTCCTTGTGCCATGCCACTTCAGCCTAATGCTTTCCTTGCACTTGATTAGTGATCCACCAGCTGGGATAAAGCAATGGAGCTTTATCCTAAGTTTACCTGTCTCTTTGAGTTAGCTCATCCAATGGGAAAAAAAATTATTATTTGAAAGTAGCATGACCTGGTAGGAGTAAATAGGAGCACAAGGCAGGAGAAGAGTAACTGTGATTTTTATCTGACAGAAGCTTGGAGTTTCACAGGGTTGGGTATAACAAACTGCACTCTGAGACAGAATGAAGTGGGGAGAAAAAAAGCTTGTTGAAATTTCAGGTTGCCTTCAAGATGGAAGGCCCATGCCTTTGTTCTGGGAGCATCATTTAAACAAGTATTATTCAGGCTATTCTAGGGTCTGGGGAGGAGGGGGGAGTGGTGACAGACAAGCCTTGAAAGAATCACAGGGATTTTGGAAGGAGGGAAGGGAAGAAGGGAATCCACATGACAACAGACAACAGACATTTTTAGTATTAGTCAACATAAATAAATACCATGCCAAAGGTTAAAAAATAATGCCAGTTGCAGTAGGAGTTGTAGATGTTTTATAAACTGAAATTGCAAGAGTTACTCCAATGTGCAATAATGCTAGTGGAATTCTAATCAACACTTGCTTCTTAGAATGTTAATAATAATAAATTACTTTTGTGGGTTTTTACTCCCAACAGTTCTGCTACAGAAAGAGATGAGTGGTTAGAAGCTATCTCCAAGTCGATTGAAGAATATACAAAAAAGAGAATCACATTTAATCCAAGCAAAAGTCTTGAAGAGGTATATCCCACCATTATTGTTGGTTTTGAATATAAAGTTTCCTGACAGGTGTTTAGAGAAACAAGAGGTATTCCATGACGAATAATAAAGCAGGATGATAATAATTGAACAGATGGTAGAACAGAATATTTCATCGTGTTATCTGCTTCGTAAATTCAAAATTATTTTCTTCAAAAAAAGCCAAATCAGCTTTCACAGTTCTCTCTGTAGCTTTGTGCACAGAAAGATGAAATCAAAAGGTTTTAAAATAAAGCAGCTGTTGATCCAAATAGGCTGGTAAAGCTTGAAAGTCATTAAATGCATCTGTCAGGCTTGCATTATAATGGTCACTGATGAAAGAGAAGATAACATTTAAGACCATGACAATTTATCAGAGAAGGCTTTCCAACACCATTAGCATTCATTATCCTATAAACACTGATGAATATTAGTGTTACTTCTCACTGAATGCAATGCTATTGTGTCTGTGTTCTCAGGCAGATCCAGAGAAACAGGAAGAAGATAGTCCTCTGGGATCAAAGGCTCCCATCTGGATTCCTGACACGAGAGCCACGATGTGCATGATCTGTACGAGTGAATTCACGCTGACATGGAGAAGACACCACTGCAGGGCGTGTGGGAAGGTTGGGTGATTTTGTGGTTACCTTTTCAGTCGGTCATTCAAGTTCCTTGTGTGACATTCAGGTGGGGTCTTATCACCCCAACTGCTCTTCTAAGCAACCCTGTACTATGACACAATTATGTGGGTTAGAACCAACATGTTTGGGTTGCTGGTTTGGGGGCTGGGGTTTGGGTTTTTTTGGACAGGTGTTATGACAGACCAGTATTCAACCTTCAATGTGCTACATGCTAGTTACTTTGCATTCTGGAGTGCTATTTATGGTTATTTCGCAATTACATAATACCCACAAATGTTAGCTGAAATGAAGAAGTATCTTCCTCACTAATTTTCATAAGATAAATAATGATTTTTGATATTTAGTACCAACCTTCTTTTATATTTTACACTTATGAAAGCTAAATCTAATAAACTTTATATTTCTTGTTTTAATCCAGTGGGAATACAAAATTAGAATGCAATGTAGTTGAGACATCTGTGTAGTAAAAAAGTCATCAAGAGAGCAATAGCTTTTTAGCTATTTCAAAAAATTCATGATTGAAACAATTCAGTAACACAGTAGGCTTGTTCTGATTTTAATGGATCATTAATGTGGGTTTATTACCTCCTAATTCACTGATTTTTTTAATATTTAAATTTTTATCATTTAGAGGAGGAAAGGACAGCATGTTGAGCATAAAGATATGGGAAAAAGCCAAGATCTTAAAACATTTGCACTGTAAAATAGTGCCTATTTCAAGTTTTTATGGGCTTAAAAGTGCTGAAATTAGTGTCTTTGGGTATTTGGTGATTTATAGGTGCACATCATGTACAATAATACTTTTACCTGTTTCCATCTGTTTCCAGATTGTCTGTCAAGCTTGTTCATCAAACAAACATGGATTAGATTATATGAAAAACCAGCCAGCTAGAGTATGTGATCATTGCTTCAGAGAGCTACAAAAGCAAGGTAAATAAAACCTTCACAAACTCTGTCTTACTTTTGTGGCCTTTTTAACATGGTATGTGTATGCCTTATCTTTACTGCTGGATTCAAGCACTTAATTCTGCTTGTGCCTGAAAAGTGATAGGCACCTGAGATTCTAAGCCAAACAAGCTTCTGTGGAGCAAGCTAGGAAATGAATTTGCAATACATTGGCTCTTCCTTCCAGAAACATATGCCTTTACCCTATGGAAATGACATGTAGCTTATGCTGCTTTCCTTTTGAGATAACAAGTGTTACATTGCTTTTCATTAATCACAGGGTAAAAGTGTACATTAGAGTCTTTGCAGTTTATCCTGACCTCCCAGGGGGTTCATGTGTATGGCTGCACCCTGTAACTTGTATGTCTGTAAACTTCATTTTTGCCAGCTAAACTGCTGAGATGGCTAAAGTTCTGGGGCTCTGTAGAGACATACGCCTTAATCTTTCTGAAACTGAGTCTCTTCAGGTCTATAAACTGGCCTCAAGCCACTCTCAAGCCTCAGCTCAGATGGAATTCAAGGATTTGGCATATCTGTACCTCAGTTCTGGAAGAAAACTCCTAACCATTGCCTACTGAACACTGGCAATATGGAATTCAACATAAAACACCGCAGCTAGAGCAGTTTGCATTGAAATGCTTTCAGAGAATGTGGTGCCTAGTGGAAAGCAATGGCTGGATAGCCTAATGGTAGTAACATTTGCTTAGAGAGGACTTCCAGGGTCAGTGTCCTCATCCTGAGAAAACTCTTAGTAAATCTGTTTGAAGAAGCTTCATATCATTCTGTGGAAACAAGTGTAAAATCAATGGAAGCACCTCCCAGTGAGGTGGGAATCCAGTCCTGTCTCACAAGACTTGCTGTGAATTAAGTCGAAATACTCGAGTATTAAGTACACAAATGAGCTGTAAACGGACTCAAGGAGCGTTCTGCCCTTCCTGTGTCAGAGGCTCCAGCATGACACAAGCTCTCTAGGGTATTGGGAAATCTGTAGTGCCCAGTGAAATAATAATGCTATGGATCCCAGCACACTGGGGGTGACATTTCTCATGGGGCTGCGGAAAGTAGCATGAATAACCCTGGAAATGACAGTGAGAGCCTGCGGTGATGGGAAGGCCACTGTCTGAACCACCTGCAGGTGTCTGCGCTGGGCACTAGAGGCTGCTGTACTGCAGGCAATTGCAGTTGCCTGAAGCTGGGAAAAGGGCTGGGGAGCCGGTGCAGTACAGCTGCTCTCCTGCTCTTCTCATTATTTCAGAGCCTCACCGAGTTCAGGGCCAACTCTAGAAGTAGACTTTATGAAACCACTCATTCCAAGTGCAGCTGTAAAAAAAAGTGGTGGGTGTTGCTAGAAAAAGGGGTTTTGAAGAGGTGAAGTGTTGCAGACGTCTTCCAAGAGAGATGAAGTAACTGCCTGTGGCGGTGGAGAAGGCACATGCTGGGAGATGGGAATGTCTCGAAGTGCATGGGTGCTGGAAGAGGAGCATCCCTATTGAAGAAGGTTGAGAAGTTAACAGATGTAGAGAATTGAAAGATAAAGTACAGACAACATGGGGGACAGCTGTAAAAATTTGCTGTGATTTTTAAGACTTAATTATCACCCTCTTTATGAGAAAAGCAGTTCAACACTGGAAAACAGACTTTGAAAACAAACAAGACCAATTTGTTTAGTTTTAAGCTTCTTGTGGTTTTTTAAGTATGATTGTGATTTGAGGGATTCTAACTCAGGGTGTTGATGATAACACCAAAAAGTTAATTCAGTGCTGAATTTAATGTGATTAGGTGTTACTATTGTAACCTTGTAATCTGAATAAAAATGTCAGCTGTTTTTAAGAAGAAAAGTCCCAGAATGAATTGCTCGTGTTTAGTCATCTGTGACATGAAATCAATATATTTATCCTGTGCATTTTAGATAACCAGTGCACTCCTAAGAGCGGATCCCCAGTCAACCATAAATCTCCATCAAGTGCCTTGTCTACAGTATTACAAAGTATTCCCTCTGGAAGAAAGCAAAAAAAAATTCCAGCAGCCCTCAAAGAAGTAAGTGTTTTATTGGTCAAAAGTGATGTCTTGTTGCTATTACACCATCCATATCAAGAGTAGGGAAAAAAATCCTTTTAACCATCTTATCTAGGATCAAAAGTCAAAAGGTGTCTCTGAGGTTTGGGCCTTAGTTTTAAATAGACAGGGACATGAACTATGAAGCACTGTGTAAACTGCATAAACGCCTGTGAGGCTGTGATTCAGAGCTATAGTTAAAATTGTAATTTCTTTCTTGTTTCTCTGTGTTTCCCTGAATTGTGATTTATCACTGTACCAACAGTCAGTGACAAGACTCCTACACCAAGTCAGCTCTTGGTTTATGAATAGGAAAGGTAGAGCGAAACCCTGCTTACTGTAGGTCTTGGGAATGGGAGGAAGTGATTTTTCAGCAGGTTTGCTGATGACACCAAGCTGTGTGTTGCAGTCCACACACCAGAGGAAGGGATGCCATCCAGAGGGACCTGGATAGGCATGAGATGGGTCTGTGTGAACCTCACAAAATTCAACAAGGCCAAGCATGAGGTCCTGCGTATTTGTCAGGGAAATCCCAAGTGTAAATACAGGCTGAGTGGAGAATGGATTGATGCCAGCCCTGGGGAGAAGGAGCTGGGGCTATTTGTGGATGAAGAGATCAACATAAATTGGCAATGTGCACTCTCAGCTCAGAAAACCACCTGTGTCCTGGGCTGCATCCAAAGCAGCACGGCCAGCAGGGTGAGGGAGGGGATTCTGCCCTTCTGCTCTGCTCTGCTCTGGTGAGACCCCACCTGCATTACAACTCTGGGGTCCCCAACATAATAAGGACATGGACCTGATGGAATGAGTCTAGAGGAGTGTCATGGGTTAAAATTAATAACTGGGCAGAAACACCAATAACTGCAATGTTTTAATGTTCACCGAGTTTTGTTTGCTAAATTTAGTGTAGTGGTCTAAATATTTGTCCTTACTGTGGAGTAGGATTATAAGGAAGGCAAACCAGGCATAACTTAAAGAAAAAAAAACGTTAGATTTATTAACACACACTGGAAAAAAAGAGAACAAAACTGAAACCTTTCAAAAGCACTCCCCTCCCCTTACCAACAGTGTACTTCCCCACAAACAATGTGAAGAGACAGAACTCAGAACTCTAGATCAGTACCACTTATAAAATAGTCTTTCATTCAATCTTTTAGAGAGAAAAGTTTCTCCTATCGTTATGGTAACATTCTACAGGAGACACAGTCTGTTTGTGGCTTCCAGTTCTCGCAAAAGCAGCCCGCCCGGGAACCTGCAATTGCGGCCTCCCAGTCAGTAGCCTTTCCCATGACTACATATGGGCCGTGGATTTACACTGGGGTTTCACCTTTTAAAGATGTACAGCTCCACAAGCAAAGGATTTCTCTTCTTAAGGAAACAAAATATCTTCTCACTTCTCCACTGGTGCTGAGACTTCTTCTCATTCCACTCTGTTCAGACATCTCATAGGATCACTAGATTACAGTTTTAATTCAACATTCACTCAGTAAATCAGATACCTTTGCTTGATCTACCAAATCATCTCNTCCCCTGAATTTAAACCTTGTGTCCCAGAGGTGTACACTTGTATCCCATTGGCTAGCATGCCTGTCAGTTTTTTAAAGAAGATCACTAATTGGTTTTTTACCGTTCATGCCAAACCAATACAAGGAGGGCTACTAAGTTGAGGGAGGGCTGGAGCACCTCTCTTGATAGAACACGTGAGAGACTTGGGATTGTTCAGTCTGGGGAAGAGAAGGCTCCAGGGAGACTTTGGAGCAGCCTTCCAGTACCAGAAGAGGGGCCTACAATAAAGCTGGAGAGGGACTTTTTACAAGGGCATGTAGTGATAGGACACGGGGGACCCTTCATAAGTTGAAGGAGGGTAGGTTTAGATTAGATCCCTGGAAGAAATTCTTTACTATAAAGGGCGGTGAGGAACTGGAACAGGTTACCCAAATAGGTTGTGGACTCTCCATCCCCGGAAGTGTTCAAGACCAGACTAGATGGGGCTTTGAGCCATCTAGGCTCTAGGGGAAGATGTCCCTGCCCATGACAGGGGAGTTGGAATGAGCTGATCTTTAAGGTCCCTTCCAAGCCAAACCACTCTGTGGTTCTATAGGAATGTGTGTTCTCCAGCTGTATGTTTTCCTCAGTGTTTCAGCTCTCTCTTGGCCTGTTGTATCCTACTTAAGTTCCAACCTTCATTTACTGGAAACCTCTCTTCCAGGCCAGATAGATGGTAACAGGTAAAATAATTTGTCTTTCATCTACCTGAGTTAGTGAGCAACATTAACCTGAGATCAGGTAAGAATTTCAGTCTCTTACAAGCAGGGCTCTGGAAATCTGCTTAAAAAAAAAAAAAGCCATACTGTGAAATCTTATGATGGTTTGTTGATTCATTTTGTTTTTCCTCTTCAGGTTTCAGCAAATACAGAAGACTCTACAATGAGTGGCTACCTACACAGATCTAAGGGCAGTAAGAAACCATGGAAACACCTGTGGTTTGTTATAAAAAATAAGGTGCTATACACATATGCTGCTAGTGAGGTAAGAGGCTACATATTAGAAATTAAATATGCAATGATAATGCTGTCTTTGTAACAAAGTTGTTTATTCTTATGATCTAGAAAAAAGCTTTAAAATTAGATCACCTTACAGTATTTGATCTGATTGTGATGCAGTATTTTGAAAAGGCCCAGTGAGCTCAATACCATAATACATCGATATAGCTATGCTGTTTCTGGTTCCGATCTAGCTTTGAGTACCTCTGCACTGCACACCATTGCTCAGTTGTAGGTATGTTCTGAGTCAGTTGAATATATGGGGGAGCTGTTTGCATGCATCAGAGTGTACTAGTGGCAAAGGCAACATTATAAATGCACCTTGAACTATCTTGTTCTGCAGTTCCATAAGGTATTTTGAATGCTTGCAAAAGGAGTAAACTAAATCTCTTTACTTCTCCTCAAACTGTTGTCTTCAGCCTGGAGTTGTTATTTGATATAAAAGAAATGCATTTTATGTAATGGCATTTGCTTTTTTATTTAGAATGTGTAGTCCTATTGCAGTGTGGAATAATCTCTAACATATGCATATATATGTATATATGGTATGTATATACGGTATCCCAACATGTGCTGAGGAAGTAGTTTCATTGCTTCTTAGAATGTTTTGTAACATATATGGATGTATTGATCTTGAGCTTTGGGTTTTTGTATTATTTGTTCTAGTTTACTGCTGGCTTTCAAGAGCAAAATATCCAAAGCATCTGTTTTAAAGTATTGCTATCCCTCACTTTCTTTCAAAATATAAGGCCCAACCTATCCTGGCCATGTAAAAAATTATCCTTCTTCACTCCATGCCACCCCCACTCTAGTTATTTCCTGGTTTGTGCTCAGATTTGTTCCTGGGTTGTTCCTGCCAACCTTTGTTTTAAAACTTCTGAATTATGTCCAAAACTTGTGATGTAATTTCCTCTACAGCATTGGCAATACTAAAAAAACCCCAACCCAAGTAGTTCTAAAAATAGGTTAAATAATTATGTAGAAAACAATTACTTTTACATCAATTAGAAAATAATTTCAGAACATTGTGTTTCTTCTGGCCTTTGCAAAGGAGGTAAGAGGTTAAAAAAGAGCAAAATCTGTGACAGTCACCTTAAATTTTCTTTTGCTTTGCTTTCTCTGAGCTATCAGCCTTACAGAGTAGCTTCAGTTTGCAGTTCACAATCACAAAATTAATTCTTTCCTATTTTCTTAAACTGAGGAATATCTGTCCTTAGTTTTCATCTTGGTGAGACATTGCAGGGGACATTGTTTAGAGAGTCTAAAGGGAAGGTGCAGTGTTGCCTTGGCCACTTAAGCTACTTATATTTGTTCCAAGTGATAGAGAGATCAATGGTAAAGTAATCACCTGTTAGTGATAGGAAGACCTGAGACAGTAAAACAGATTGCTCAGCCTTATATGACTCTTTTCCAATATCAAGAAATGCTGCTGTCACAGGACACTTTTGTTTCATTGTAGAGGCAATTATCAAAGTCTTCACCTGATATGTGTTTATGTAAATTTGGGGGGGGGGGTTAGCTATTTTTTTTCCTTTGGTTCATAAGCATTGCAGGACCTTGCCTAGTTACAAAACACTGTTTTGGAATTTGCACAGGATAAAAATACTTATTTTTTCCTTTCCAAAAATGCTGTGTATTGTATTCATTAATAAAAAGACAAGAGTATTAAAAAAAAAATAACTGAGCTAAATGAGGAAGGGTGTTTTCTAGTCGACTGTGAACACTCAGCAACCTTGTTTTCCCCTATCCTGTTAATTTCCAGCAAAAGAAAGTGTGATACGTTTAGCCATTTAAAGATTTGGAAATTACTTCAGCGCTTGAGAACACAGGTTGCCTCTGTACCTCTTCCTTTAGCATACTCAGTGCAGTTAATAGCATCTCATCTCACTTCTGAGCTTGATGGAGAGAGCGCTGGGCTTGATGGGCCTCTGGTGGTAGCTGATCTGTTGATACAAGAAGTCCTTGCCAGGCAGAATGATGAGACCATGCAGTAAAAGCCAAGGTAGATGCTATCAGGGAAATGAAAAGAGGATCAGCGATGTTGAAGTCTTCAAGGTTTTATTTCCTGTCCCCTGACTCATGCATGGGGGATATGAAAAGCGGCATTCTGTGCATGTCTATTTATAACAATTTGTTGTATTGTCTGCTGCAGTGGTATGGTATATGAAGTCTAAATGCATGCCGTAGAATATCTTACAAGCTCTAATTTTGTATTTTTCCCTTTTTTCTCTGTTACATAGGATGTGGCAGCATTAGAGAGCCAGCCTTTACTTGGATTCACAGTCAGTGAAGTAAAAGGTGAAAACTCAGAGTCTAGAGTGTTCCATTTACTGCACAAAAACACTTTATTTTACATATTCAAGGCAGATGATCCCCATACAGCTCAAAAGTAAGAAACTATTTGAATTCATTTCTGTTACATATTTCTAGAAAATTTGGAAGTGGTGAATGCTAATATTCACACATTAAGCATATGTATAAAAGATCCATATTATATCATAAGTAAATGAAAGTTTTAAATTACTTAAACACAAGGTTCTGGTTTCATTAGGGCTTCTGAAATGAAGGAAGCAGACTCACCTCTGCAAAGGACTGAATGTGGAATGAGAAAGTCAAAGATAAAATAAGAAATCTTTCTTTTTCTTTGCCCATTCCTCTTACCCTGGTCTACTCAAGTGAAATTTGAATGTTACCTTTGGAGAAATCCAGAAAATATTTTTTAAGAATTAACTGATATGCTCCTTTTTTAATTTCACCTGTTCATATTAGTTAATCATTATATGGCAGTGAAAAATAAAGCAAACACTAAAACTTGGGGGCTAAGGTTTGAAGTGTGTGAGCTGATGCCCATGAGCACCTAGGCATGCACTCAGACCAAAAGCTTGCATTCAAAGAACATTCACACGAGCTGTTTCATTTCAAGTTCTGTCTGAATTTAGAGTCATATTTATCAAGCTATGTACTATGTTGGTTTCATATAAAAGAACCTAGAAGCTTGGTCATTAATCAGTAGAAAACATTCATTACATGATTCATAAAGTAAACTAGAAATGAGCCCAAAAGGAACGTATGTAAGCTGTCTTTCTTATACGCCTATCTTAGAATCTGACTGGTTTCACTGCAGTTTCCCCAAATGAATTTTGCTTTATTAAATAGATTTGATACATTTACAAGTCCATTATTACTACTTAAACATTCAAATGGATGCAGGATCTGCAAATAGGAACATTCTAAAAACAAAGTATCCAGTACAACAGGAAATTTTGAACAGCTGAGAACATGTTTAATGACACTTCTCTGCAGAAAAAAATCTGGAAGTCTTTATTTGATTTTTGGGAGTATTTTGTGCAGATGTGCATAAATGTTTCTTTGTTAATTAAGAAACTGTTGTTTCCCCTGTGTCCTCATTTGTACTATATGAAACAAACTAAAAAAACCCCAAGCATTCAATAGGTTTATTTTTCTACTCAGACAATGGCTCTTCTCATCAGAAGAAAACTTGAAATTGGACATAGTGTAGGTTACTAAGTTAGGAATAACCTTAAGTACTTTGAATTTCAAGCTTCCTCCTTCCTCCGTAAGTATTTAATATCTTTAGGAGATTTATGCAGAACCTTTAGAATAAATACTGCTTTTACAGCCTTAAAAGGAAAAAACAAAAACATGCTGTTGGCCTGTTTGCATCAGTGGACACTATTTTTTCCTGATAGGACCAAAGAAATATCTGATGTATTTGTCTAAGTGCAGTAATAAATTTTAACAGTAAACTGGTTACTTTCCAATGTAGTTTTAAATTCCAGTGCTATGTTCAATGCTTAAGATGCCTATGATTTTTTTTTGCAGATGTATTCCACTTTAGTTGTTTTCGATGTACACACGACAGTGAAAAATACTAAAAATATTACTAAAAAGTAAGGTAGATGTTTGAGTTGTGTGTACAGACATGCGTGAGCACTAATACATGATGAATAAGTTCATGCCGAAAGCTTGAATTCAAAGAACATGCACACAGTTACAAAATTAAATGCTCAGGGCAAGGAAAAGCCAAGATCTGTGACTAATGTTTAGATATGTGAATACCAGAACAGTTTGAATTTCCATGATAAAGATAATTGCAGTCTTTGTCTCATTCAGTTCTTCCAAAATTTCCACTCAGGAAAAAAATTCTCATTTTGTGGGCCTCTTACCTTTACATACAGACAGTTCAGTCCTCACTCAGAAAACAGAATTATTTGTTCTGTAGCACTGGAGTGCTTCAGGAACATTAATTTTTGCGTCCTTGGGAAGCTGAGGATGTTTATTACCCCCCTAACCAAGTAGGAAAAGAAACCACAGCTATACAGAGTAAAAGTGTCTGAATATTAACTTTGAATTTCCAGTCTGAGAAACTTTGGATCAGCTGTTTGGGACTTCCCCCTGTGCCCTCTTTGCCCTTCCCTGCATTTCCATGTGCCACGTGACCTCCTCCCTCAGCCCCACCGGTCCTGGCTTTTACCTGCTGCAGAAGCAGAGAGCGTTGCTTATGCAAATGGCTGCCTCAGTTTCAGCAGTGTCCTGATTCCTCCCAGATCATGATTGCAGTGAAAAAGAGAAGGGAGTATTGGGGGTTTTTAAAGGTATGCAGGACCTTGGCATAGCCTACTTTTTGAGCATTTGATTTCCCAGCTTCACTGGTTCTTCATGCATGTAACTTCAGTATGGGAGAGGTACATAAAAAAGCTTCTATCGGATAGCCTTGTACCAGGCAGCTTTGTATGTCTGGACTCATTGGATAGCTTTTTGGTATTTGCACTCACAGACCAACTGGTAGTGGAAGTATGATGTTACTTGTTGTGTGAATCTGTAGCTAGTGACAGCAGTGAGATTTTTCTTTTATCAGCTACTTCCTAACAGTGTTTAATTTTCTAACAGGTGGATAGAAGCTTTTCAAGAAGGCACTGTATTATAGCAGTGTCAGCATCGTGTCTGCAAATTTAAAGGAAAATATCCAAGGATGGTCATAAAACAGACTGCAGCAACTGTTCAAAGAAACAGAATCCTGCTGTTGCAACCTACACAAAACTGTATATTTGTCAGGATTAGGAGTTGTTGCATTTTTAGTGTAAAGTAATATTTTTCTAAAGAATTGTATGTATTTCTGTGTTGATATAAAATGTGTTATTTATTAAATTCCAGTATTTACTTAAATGGGCAGAATTATTTGTGCATTGAAGTCCAAAGTGTCCTCAGAATGGCAGATTGTTGGTCAACAGATTCATAAACTTTATGCTTTATTAAAAAAAACCCACAAAACAGGTTTGTTGCAGTTGTACATTTCCTCGTGATTTGTGAATTAGGTTCTTGAGTTGCTGATGTTCACTTTGCAATTTAGCAAGAACAGATTGGTATAGGAATTTCACAGATTTGGGATCTTTGTTGACTATGTAAACCCCTTTATGAGAAGTTGTATGATATTGATGCTCCTTTCCTTGAATGGCAGTTGAAATCTTGCATACCAGTACATTAAAACAGTACAAAAAATTCTGTATCACAAAAATAAAATACGGTTCAATTATTAAAAAACAGAAAAGGCAAAAATACTTTAAAAAACAGTTTGCAATTACAGGAATAAGGCACTAGAGCTGTTACAGTACTACAGATGCCAAAGAAATGAAATTAGTTATCTTCCAGCAATTGCAGGATGTATTGTCTTTTTATGTTTCCAGTAATAATTCAAAGCAGAGTAAAAGTACATTTTTGATAATCGAAGATAAAGTGTCTTACTTGTTTCAAAACTTCACGTCAAATGAGTTCTGTACACAATATGAAACACTATATAAACTATTGTTCAAAGAACAGTAAACAAATATGTGCACTCTCTGAAAATTTAAAAACTATTGTATATTTAAATATTATGTTTAAACTGGAATTGCCATACCAAGACAACAGAGCTTTTATGGTGCAGAAGGCATTGAAAATGCATACCATTCTTTGAAATACCTTTTGTTTGCAATATGATTTGTTCTGTTTGACCCTTTAAAACAGAATTCAGCTTTAGGTGTTTGGGTTTGGGGGTTTTTTCTTAAAGAAAATCATCTGTATACCTCATTAGGAAATACTGATGAGTCTGGTGCATTTATTTTATTTAACTTTTAAAAAATTTTAACACTGTAATAGCGTATATGGAACTAGAACTATGAAACCCACATGAAAGGAAGCAATTTTTATGTCAAATGCAATACATATGTAGTCAGTTAATTTTACTGTATGAAACACTTGTCATAGTCCCCTGAATCAAGCTAGTTGTGGTAACAAAATTAAAAGTCATTAACTTTTAATTAATAGTTTGAGTTCCATGTTAATAGCTGTTTTGTGGCCTCACAGCAGAAAGAGATGATAGAACAGTTAATATTCATCACAAAAAGGCCAAGAATGAACATGCAAACCAAAATCCTCTTATTTCCTTGATATACCTCAAGGTCAGGTCCAAGATACTAACAGAACTCTGAAGAAGCTTAATTCCCAAGAGCTTCTCTAAATTTAGTAGTGGGCTTGGAAGTTGAATTCTTCATATTAACTATACAAGAAATTTCATTGACTTCCAGCATTTCTGTAGAGTACCTTATGAATCAGAGACTTAAGCTGTAGATCTGACTTCCCTCAGGAGTGGTAGAGATTTGACCAGATAGTGTTGGAAATGCAGTAGGAGTCTGATCAAAGCCTTTATTCTCTTTTATTATAATACAAATGTGCTAAATGAATACTTTCCTCTTGTTTTATACAAAGAGCTTTTACTTAATTTTCAAAAACAACTGCTGACTGAAGCTAAACTATTACCATGTCTCTTCAGTGTGATTTCTGACATGATTTTTACTATATCCAAAACAAAACTGATATCAAAATAACATAGATGGGATGTGCCTCTTCCAGTTTATAGTATCAAAGGGAAGAGCTTCTTCATATTTTCATGGGGAGTTCACACCAACGAAGATGGCAAGTCCTGAAGCAGCAAATGAATCAGAAATTTGACTAGGAGCAAGCTAATTTAATTTCAGTTTATGCTTTGATATTTTCCCTGCTGCAATACAGAGCAATAAAAGTCAAAACACACACTGAATAAGGTGCCCAAGTTCTGCTTCATGTGGTGTCAAACTACCTCTGGAGGATTTGGTGCAGAGGGAGAAAATAGTTTAAAGTGTTCTGTGGAAATCAGAGGACTTCTTCCAGAAGTGGTTGATCAATCAAAACATTTGTGAAAGAAATAGATTAAAACAGAGCCTTATAAACAGTAGTATACACATTACAGTCACATTCGGTGTGAAATAAATTGTCTTTTTAAACGTGTTTGAATCTTTGTTTTCTTCTCTCCTGCATTAGTGCTTTGTGTCATATGAAGAACCCACAACACAAGCATTTTCATAACATTTTCAGATGGTTGCTTTTCAAACTTGCCCTATTTCTCCACTTCCCCTCCCAATTTGATTCATTACCATCAAAAGTAAAATATTCACGTCTGGATTTGGCTAAACACTAAAACAAGATCAGAAGTTTTTAGACACCTGGCTACCTCTTCTTATAAGAATCTATAGTTCGTAATCAATTTAAGATTGGTTAGGAGAGTATGAGACAAACATTAGCATTGAATATTAGTTCTAACATTTTTATTCATAGATAAATGAAAGCTTCTAAGATCTTGAATTCTCTTTAACTTAAAACTGTGTGGCCAAAGGACTTAAAACAAACTGAGCAGCTGTGGAACACATTTTAGTAAATATTTTGTGCATGGAAACTCAATTACTCAACTATGTTTATTACATCATAATGTAAAGAGATGTCTGGAAAGAAAAATTCAGTGCATTTGTTTGCTGTAGCTGTTGTCCCCTATTTACCATCCAAATAGGCTTTTATTTGGAGCAGTCCTAAATCATACTGTCTAAATGGAAGAATAGAATTTTTATTTTGTAACTGAAAACAGTTTAAAGTTGTAAATATTCCTGTGGATGTTCATCATTTTTGTATAAATAAATTCACATTATTTGAATCTGTGTCTTTTAATATTTTCAGGTTTTATGTAATTTGTGTATTCAGTGATTTTCAAACAGCAGAATTTGTTGCCATTACCTGGACATCAGTCTTACTTTAAAAATCATTCAAAAGAATTAAGGGGGTTAATATTTATGTGAAGGTCAAATGAAGGGTTTTGCATTAATAAATCGTTTCGCAAAATGTATCAGTCAAAGTATGCCTGAATCACAGCTTCTGTTGGCGTTGGGTCCTGCACATGGGTCAGAACAACCCCAGCAGGCTTGGGGCAGACAGAGTGTCTGGAAAAGAACCGGTGGATGCTGATCAACAGCAGCTGAAATTGAGCCAGCTGTGCCCAGGGGGCCAAGAAGGCCAGTGGCATCCTGGCGTGGATCAGCAGTAGTGTGGCCAGCAGGACCAGGGCAGTGACTGTCCCCATGTACTTGATACTGGTGAGGCCACGACTCAAATGAAATGTTCAGTTCTGGGCTCCTGACTGCAAGAAAGATACTGAGGTGCTGGAGGCAGTCCAGAGAAGGGCAGCGGAGCTGGGGAAGGGGCTGGAGCACAAATCTGATGGGGAGTGGCTGAGGGAGCAGGGATTGTTTAGTCTGGAGACAGGGAGACTCAGGGGAGACCTTACTGATCTCTTCAAGCACCTGAAAGGAGGTTGTAGCCACATGTTCAGCTTCTTCTCTCAAATAACAAGGAATAGGACAAGAAGAAATGGCTTCGTGTTGCAAAAAAGGAGGTTTAGATTAGATATTAGAGAAAACTCTTCATCTGAAGGGTTGCCAAGCACTAACACAGACTGCCCTGGGAAGCAGAGGACTCACCATCCCTGGAGGTATTTAAAAGATGTGCAGATGTGGCACTTTGGAACATGGTTTAAGTGGTGGACTTTGCAGTTGCTGGGCTAAAAGTTGGACTCAGAGGTCTTTTCCAACCTACATGATTCTTTAATTCACTAAGTATTTTAGCAGGGCATGTAAGGGAGAGATTTTTCTGTCAGGTTAGTTACGCTGTGTCCTTATATATGTTTGAAAGCAATTTTTTGAAAACTTGCAGTAATAGCAGAAAAAGTTTTGCTTCTCTGTGTGCTTTTGATAGGATGTGTCTCTTGTAATCCTGGCTGACACAGCTACAGAGGCATGCCTTCATATACAGATCAGGTATGAATTGGGTCACTTGCTAAGAAAAAAAAAAAGTATGTTTTACTGGTTACAGTGACATTTCTGCTGTACTGAGGATATCAGAATACTTGGCTTAAATAAGCTTGGGTGCAAATTACTTGGCATTTGTTAAATTAAACTGCTGTAAGCTCCATCATTTAGAAAGTGGATGTGCAGCTCAAGCTAGTTTGGAAAGTGACAAGTACTATAAATTGGGAGTGCTGGAATATTTGACACTTAAAAGAATTGCTTAGAGAGTTAATTTTTCTGACTTAAAAATTCTTCACTGATTTCATTTGCATTTGGTGTTTGAGAACGTCTCTGATCAAAAAGCAAAATAAGATGCTTCAAAGTACTGACTGAACTAGTGATCTTGAGCTAGGGTTGATAGATACAAGTGCGGCTGTGGGACTGGGAGTGGGAAGAAAAGAGTAAAGGAATCGACAAGAGCGTGCATAATTTTATTAACACATAAATTTACTTGTATTCTTCGGGGTTTTTTTCCTATCACTGCTGCTCAGATGTTGATGCTTATGTCATCTGATTCAGTAGAAATTGCATTAAATGGTCTGAATGATTTTCAGATCATGAAATTGCACATACAACCCCGGAGACCTATATGATTTTAAACTGAAGTTGCTGCTGATCTCTGACCACAGCTAGACCATCTTCATTGAACAGATGAAAGAGGAAGAAGGGAAAGGCTGTATTTCAAGTATAAAACTCTTATTAAAATCAAGGTAATTTAAAATAATTAGCATAAACTAAGTAAGTAGCTAACACAACTTTGGTCCAAACAGATGTTGAGATAGAGCCAGAACAGCAGCAAGTTGTTCCTATGGCACTACCCCAGCAGGAATAGGCACTCATTGGCAGCCAGGTCATTGCCTTCCCAAGAGCTGTTCAGGGCACTGTTAACATTTAAGGATGGAACTTGCTTCTGCCATGTAGGCCAAGTGCAGGACTTTCAGACTCAGCTGCCTGAACTGCTACACTGACTGTGCATAGCACTGCGTGTGCCTCTGTCACACTGCACGTTTCAAACCCCATCCGCCAGGCTTGCCTATGGATCTGCCTCAGCTGGGAGAGCCAAGCTCCCCAAAGCCCAATTGCTGTGCTGTGCACCTGTGGTGTTCAATGGCGCTTGGTCCCATTTCTCTGCAGGGAACTGCAGTGGAGGTTTGGAGACTTGTGCTCTCCCCTCGACGGGGAGAACACTCAAGTACTGTGTTCCACTTTGGATCCCTCACTCTGAAAAGAAGCATCCAGAGAAGGTCAACAAGGCTCATGAAGGGTCTCGAAAACATGCTCTATGAGGAAGGCCTGAGGGAGCTGGGTTTGTTTATTAGTCTCAAGAAGACGAGGCTTAGGCATCATGGCTCTCTCACAACTACCTGTAAGAAGGGTGTAGTGAGGTGAGGGACTGGTCTCTTGTACCGTGCCTGCAGTGAGAGAACTAAAGAAGTGGCTTTAAGCAGTACCAGGAGAGATTTCCAGATTAGAAAAATAATTTTTCCGTTAGGATGGTCGAGCACTGGAACAGGCTGCGTCAGGGACGTCGGAGTCACCATGGCAGGAGGTGTTTCAAGAGGCGTCTGGATCTGGTGGTGAGTGGTGTGGTTTAGGTGTTACAGCGGCAGCAGTGCTGCCTGGACGTTTAGCCCGGGCGATCTTAAAGGCCTGTTCCAACCGCGTTGAGTCCGTGCTCCCACGGCGCTGCCCGCAGCGCTGCGGGCCCCGGCGGGGCGCAGCGTTCGGACCCGGCCCAGTCCCGTTAGCAGCGCAGGGCCCGGGCCCCGCCCTCATCGCCGCGCGCCCGGCCGCGGGTCTCGAGCGCGGGCGNCCTGCGCCCCCCGACCTTTCACCTACAGGAACCGCTTGCGTGTCCCGCCGCCCCGCATCCGGGCGGCGCCGCCTGCCGCTTCCCGCGGGGGGCGGGCAGAGCAGCCGCCGGGGGAGGCGGCGATGGGCGATGCCCGATGCCCCCTCGTGCTGGGCTCCGGCCCCACGCAGCCATTTTGTGCTGAGCGCCGGAGCGGCGTCGGGCACGGCGCTGGCTCCGCGCCGGCTCCGCGCCTCCGCCCCGCCGCCCCTGAAGCCCCGGGCATTGGAGATGTGAGGGCAGCGAGCCAGGGCGGCGGCAGGGCTGGGGGCGGAGGGGCCCCCGGCATTGCGCGACAGCTTGGCCTCGGCGCATCTGCCTTTCCCCCTCCCGAGCCCGGCGCTCAGCATTCCTGGGGGTGACCGTGCACTTCCCCGAACTTCGCAGCCACTCTGCCTGCCGACAGCATCACCCCGCCAGTTTGCTCCTTTTGTATATCCCTGGCGGCTGTCAGGGTTTATTTGGTTAAGGCAGTCCTGAGCAACACCCAGTATTATTTTTATTGAGTCAGATGACCCTGTCCCTGATTTTGTCTGGTTGGGTGGGGTATTTCTTCTAAACTGCGGAGCTTGTGAAGTCTTTTTTATTTGCTGCCATATATTGCTTTAAGTGTAGAAAGCACGGCCGTATGCCCCAGGTTGCGCTTATATTTGCAGGTTGTGGAGGGAGTAGAGGAGATGCCATGTGTTGTGCAAGTGAACTTACGCAACAGAAGAGGGAAAAAGCCTTGATACTGATTTTACTGAAAGACGAGTGTGTGGACATGATTTTTGAATACCAAGTTAGGCATTCATTCTTACGTGAAATCTCTGATTTGAAGCTACTAATGTCAGCAGAGTGAACTTGGGAAAGTGGTGTACCTGGAAGAGCTGCATCCACACTTGTCATGGAGAAATAAAATGGAAAAAAATTCAAATAGTTTTCTGTAGGACACCTTCCTGGTTTTGGAATCAGTGCTGTATAAGTAGAAATAGTAGTATTTGATCAGTGGGAAAGCATCACAATTTCTGTGCCAGTTCAGACACTTTGTAATTTGTGACTCTGTAATTTTGTATGGCTTTTTCTGTAAGTTATTTTTCTGAAAATAATTCTGTGAATGTTTTCCCCACTCCCTTTAGTCCATGGTTGGCAGTAGTGACATGAGATGCTCCTTGCTGTACAGCTTTACTCCGGGACACTTACTTCAGTGAAGTCTTCAGGTCTGTGAAATGTTTGCCTGCTCCTCTCTGTAGCTCTTTCTCCAGAGATATTGTTGAACCTCTCTTATCACAGGACTAAGTATTTTCGTGTGATGGTGGTCAGCTGTATGTGTGCACATGTGTGATAATGCAAGGAAGGTAACTGAGGTCACCCAGAGGGGTATGCAGTCCTCAGCTGCTTCTGTGCTTCCTGTGCACTGCTCTGAATGGGTGGATACCACTTGCTAAGTCTCCTGCATTCTGCAACAACAAATCAAGATACTTATTACAGAAAGAAGCTCACAGCAGATAAATTAACTAGCTTTAATTTTTCTCCTCAATTCTTATTGATATTTCTGTTTTTCTTACTGGTTGTATTTTCTTGTGAAACGTACCCTTGAAGGGAGCAAGTTTCATGGGAGTTCTGATATCTTTAAGAACAGTCATATGCCAGGCTAGATTGTGAGATAGAAGGGTTTTTTTGTTTAGGGTTTTCATGGTTTTAGTGTTTTTTTTAAAGTGTGCCCTAATTTTTCAGTGTAAGGTTCTTAGCCTGTGAAGAAAAAGCCCTAAGCAACACGTGTAACTCTGAAGCTGACTTTTTTTTGGGGGGAAAAGGGGTTGAACCACATGATCTGCAGATGTACCTTTCAACATGAATTATTTCATGATTGTATTGTTATTAAAGGTCAGGGGAAGCAGACAGGTGTGCAGGGAGCCAAAACCAAACAAAACCCCACTGATATTGTAGCATGCAGTTAAATAGCTCACCTGTGAACTACAGCTACAGAATGCTTATAGCTAATGTGGTAGTCCAGTGAAAACTGGCTTTGATCCATAATGTGAACTCTCATATTTACAATAGTAAGATTAGTTTGTTCCCTATGCTTATACTTAATTTTTGCTTTAATTTATCGTGTGCTTATTGTACCGTGTAATTAAAGTTTGTGCAGCCAGTGAATTTGCTGGAGTTTCCCTGGAGTTTGTGAAGGAAAGCATACTCCCTTAATAAAGTAATTTGTGTCTAATGTTTGGGTCAAAAAACCCTGAAAAAAAGCAGTACCTCTTGCTTAAATAAGGCGTTTAACTCTATGTAAGAACTAGAGCAATGTCGCATCTTAACTTGTCCATGTTTGTTCTGCTGGTGGACGAAGTGTGGCTCTCAACTGACAAGTGCTGCGGCTGGTACAAGGTGTGTGTTTCTGTCCTGCTTCAGCAGCCATCCTGGCTTAAGCACTTTCAATAGTAACCTTTGCTAACCTGGGTTATTTTGGCTGATGGAGATCAGGAAGCCCTGAGGCCTGTGATGGGTTTAACATCCCCTGTGAAGAAGCAGTAACCTGCTGGGGAGGGGTTACCCACATGCACTGGCTGGCACAGCTCTCTGCTTTTTGTCACACACAGGCTGCAGTGTGCAACCAACAATGACTATCAGGGGAAACTAAACTGTACCTGTGTTACTTTCTGGCAAAGTTTTTACTTTTTTTTTTTTTTTTTTTCCCCCTCACTGATGTTTCAAGCTGCTTTTGGCACTTTAAACTTGTGCCTGTACATTACTAGCATAAAGTAACCTGCTGCAAAACAGAATTATATCAGTAGAATTTTATGAATAAAACTGTGAAGGTACAGTTAATTAAATTCTTACTCTTGTGTATGCAGACTTTTCCATATTTTTACCCTTCAGTCATCAGCTTTTAATTCCAGAGATTACTGTATTGCCAAAATCTTAAATCAGCAAAAAATTTATTTTTTGTAAAACCAAACTCTTTAAAATTCCAGTTCTCTGAGACTGGAAGATGACTTATGCTGTCTGAGTCCTGTATATCTGATTATGCAATACTGCAGATTTTGTAAGGAAATACATTCCTTCCTGAAAATCATGGTCTAAGAACTGCCTTTCTGTATCAATATTTAGATTTTTGTTTTTTTTTTTTTTTTTTTTTTTTTTTTTTTTTTTTTTTACTTTGCCAGGCCTTCTCTAAAAGGCTGTTCACATTTGTTTAACTTAAATTACTTTTGTTCAACTTGGTGGTAAGCCAGGCTGGACTAAGCTCAGTATGTGAATGCCTTTGACAGAAGTTAAAGTGGAAACTTGAAAAATATAAACCACCAAAAAACTAAAGCCAAACCCTCTGCTATTGTCATATTAGATCTCATAAACGGTTATTTAATTCCAAATAAGTTGAGGTTGCTGTTTATAATTTAGCAGTAACTTATACACACTTATGGTGTGAGAACAACAAAATCTAATCCTGTGTAGTTGATAACAACGGAAAAAAACAAGGAGCACAAAATTACTTGGGTTGGAAGGGAGCATAAAGGTCATTTAGTTTCAACCACCCTGCCATGGGCAGGGATGTCATGCTCTACATTAGTTTGCTCAGAGCCCCGTCAAACCTGGCCTTGAGTGTTTCCAGGGATGGAGCATCCATAGATTCTCTGAGCAACCTGTTCTAGGGCCTCACCACCCTCACGGTAAAGAATTTCTTCATATCTAATCTAAACCTGCTCTCTTTCAGTTTGAAGCCATTCCCCCTTGTCCTGTCACTACACACCCTTCTAAAAAGTCCCTCTCCATCTTTCTTGTAGGCTCCCTTCAGGACTGGGGGGCTGCAGTTAGGTCACCCTAAGCCTTCTCTTTTCCAAACTGAACAATCCCAATTCTCTCAGCCTTTCCTCGTAGGAGAGGTGCTCCATCCCTCTGATCATCTTTGGTGGCCTCCTCTGGACTTGCTCCAGCAGGTCCATGTCCTTCCTGTGCTGGGACCCCAGAGCTGGATGCAGCACTGCAGGTGGGGTGTCACAGGAGCAGAGCAGAGGGGCAGAATCCCCTCCCTCCTCTGCTGCCTGTGCTGCTTTGGATGCAGCCCAGGACACGTCTGACTTTCTGGGCTGCCAGTCCACATTGCTGTGTCCAGCCTTTCATCCAGGAGAACCTTCAAGTCCTTGGCAGCGCTGCTCTTGATCGGTTCATCCCCAGAACATTTTATGTGGGACAATGTCAACAGTGGTTTGATTTACTGGAAGGATGTGTGAAAAAGTCAGTTTTATTGTATGGGGGTTTTGCTTCTTTGTTTGGGTTTTTTGTTTTGTTTTTCCTTTTTTTCTGAAGGAAGCTTTCATGGGTATGCAGATGTGCAAGTTTGTAAGGGTTGTCTTATTAGTAGTACTGTTGAAGAGGTGTGCTGATTTCTGTAGTGTACCTTCATGTATCAACTACCTCATCTGTGGCTGTAGTTCAGTGAATACTCCTAAGGGTTGTCTTGCCTAACACCTGAATGGGCAATTTGGCATTATAGGTAAGCTGGTGAAACGCTGTGGGCTCTTTTCCAAAAAGAAGTGGTTTTGATTCTGCTTCTACTTGCTTTTCCTGTATTGTGTATAACAATTGTTATATGCAGGGTGAATAAAGTCAGAAGATGAGTTTACAGGTATACAACCATGAAGGCAAATGCAGAGTGGAACAAAGCCAGCAGTGGGGCTACCTCTCATGAAATACTGTAATTGTTCCATGGAGGATGTACTGCCTCCGAGTGTTTGGAAAGAAGTGTTTGCCCTTGCTCTCCTGTGTTAGGGTGGTCTTTCTGTGCCAGCTGGAACAGACCTGGCTGAACCTAATTCTGTGAATGGGGAAGTCTTCAGTCAGATGAGCCTCCTGGTCCTGGTTCATGGTGCAGCTTCAGCTCTGGTGCAGGCAATCAGTTTGGGGTTTTTTTCTTCTTTTTTCCTTTTGCAGGCTTCAGGTGGAGATGCAGACTATGGCTGACAGGACGCAGGGCAGGTTGACCTGATTAAGTGGCTGTCTCCTTACCTAGCTCTGGCATGTAGCCACTACTTCTGTGAGTGGACTCCAGTTGCAGACAGCCCCCTTGCCTTTCCTCTTCTTCTTTTCCCAGTTGGTTGTGGGACTGGTGAGCTAAATCAGCTCACCTGTAGCTCATGGGACAGGTTCTAGAGATACCAGATAAAAGAAGCAGGAGCCAAGGCCTAAAAGTGGGACTATCCTTTTGATGGCCCAAATGATAAAAATGATTTGTCAACCACCTGAAAATTTATCCTAGTGATTCTGTTTTCTCATGTTTCCTCCCACTGTAGAACTTGCTTACAAGAAAAGGTAGTGAGAGCACTGATTTTAAATTAATTGCACAGGCATGCCTGCAAATGCATCTCTTTCTGTATTGCTCTGTGCCTTTTAATTATTCCCTTATGCTTTTGCAATCATCTCATTTTCCCTTGCTTGCCTGCAGGTCAAGCTGCTTCAGGTTCATGTTGTTACTTGTCCCTTATATATGCACTGTCTAAATGTTGATCTCATGTGAATTTAAAAAACAGTATCTAACTGGGTGTCAAGGGTCACATAAATATTCCTCAGTTCATTGATAAAGACAGTCTTACTCCTTTAAATATGCTAGCTGTTCTCCCCTCTTGAACAGTGTGCTTTATGGATCAATAATCCAAGAATAGCTCATTTAGCTTGCCATGTTCATTGAGCTGTTCCTGTATGAGGCACTGAGCACAGTAGCATCATTTGTTTCACAAATGTGTTTAAATTCCTTGGCTTAATTTATTATCTATAAAGCATCACAGGAAACTGCTCTAACGTATAAAGAAATCTTGGGGGGTTCTTTAACTTATTTAAGCACTAGCTCAGGCACGTTTAATCATAGAAGGATCGTTAACTGCATTCTATTTTATGTGTAGGAGTTTATTAAACAACTTTGGCACAGGCTATGCTGAATTCTTAATTAGTATATGATTAGTTTGATAATGGAAGTGAGGACTAGTTTCCATTTTAAGGTACAGAGTACCTGTAAGCCCAGTGTGATGATCTGAGCTAAAATTCTTAGTTGACTTTGAGGTGTACTGAAATCATTAGGTACTGAAGCAGTATGACTACAGAGAGAGATTGTTTCCTCTTCTTTTGAAGTTAGTTTTCTCTTATATTAACTTTTTGAGCTTTCCCAAGCAGTCATGTTGACCTTCCT
Source organism: Oxylabes madagascariensis (assembly GCA_013400675.1). Lineage (NCBI taxonomy): Eukaryota > Metazoa > Chordata > Aves > Passeriformes > Timaliidae > Oxylabes > Oxylabes madagascariensis. Next base: position 25,996 of record VYZR01106166.1, read on the forward strand.
GTATTTGTCTTTACTGTGTGTCGTGGTTTAACCCTGGCAGCCACCAAGCCCCAGGCAGCCACTTGCTCACTCCCCCACCAGTGGGACTGGGGAGAGAATCAGAAGGGTAAAAGCTGGAGAATTCATGGGTTGAGATAAAGACAGTTCAGTAGAGAAAGCAAAAGCCACACAGACAAGCAAAGTGAAACAAGGAATAACTCACTGTGTCCAGTTGACAGGCAGGTGTTCAGCCATCTCCAGGGCAGGTTGCTGGCTGAATATCCAATGTGATGGCAGGATCTTATCATGCGTAATGGTTACTTGGGAAAACAAATCCCATTGATCTGTCTCCTTCTTCCTTTTTCTGTTTTTATATACTGAGCATGATGTCATATGGTATAGAGTATACCTTTGGTCACCTGTCCTGGCTGTATCTGCTACCCATCTCCCCTGTACCTCCAACTTCCTCACCAATGTGGCAGCACAAAAAGCAGAAAAGGTCTTGGCTGAGTGTGAGCACTGCTCAGAAATAACAAAAACATCTCTGTATTATCAGCCCTGTGTTCATGACAAATCCAAGACACAGCCCCATACCAGCTACTGCGAAGAAAATTCTTTCCTCCAGCCCAAACCAGCACACTGATAAAAGAACAAAAAGTGAAATTCACAGTAACTTCTGCAGTCATAACTAGTTAATATATCTGTACCTCTAAAGTATCTAGAACATAGTTGTGTAATTGCATTAGTTTAACAGGGTGATTTCATCTAGGAAAGACCCCTGTATTAAGACACATTCCATACATAGTAATTAGAAGAGTCATTATTCATTCCATACATACAGAGTCAAACTGGTTTAACAGTGCCAGCAGGGTAAGTTGAACTCCTAAAATTTTGCAAAAATTGGTTTTTTGCCAGTAAAACTGATCAGGGGTATGACAGTTTATTTACTTTATTTACTTTTTTCCAAAGTAAACTGAAGATCTTTGGAATGGATTGAATTTTCTCATATTATGTCTTCATGCTGATGTGGTTTGTTCTTACTCATTTAAAGGATATTACATCAGAATCAAGGCACTTGATAGTAGGGCAGCTATACCAACAGTGTAATATAATAAAATGAGAGGTGTTGTTACTTATATCAAATTGAGCATTGAAACATAAAGAAATATACTTCCTGCTACTACTTTTTAAGTCCTTAGTCTACACTGGTATAATATTTAAAAATACTATTAATAGGAACCTCTTAGTAGGACAATTAAAGTTGTATAACTTTCTCCCTGGAGAAGAGTAAGTTAAACAACAATTTCTGCTGGGTATAACTTGACTATACTAGTGGAGAGGTTAGTGCTTCTGACTACCAACCTTCAAAATTGGTGTCTGCTCTCATGGGAATCTTTCCCGACCCATTTTAGTTGAAGTAGGTCTGAAATACTTTTAAAAAATAAGTATTTCATAAGTTATTTTGACTAAAACATCGAGAAAACTCTGGCACATAAAAGCTGAGGAAGAAGTAGGGAGGAGGGCTTTAATTGGTGCAAGCTAATGAAAGTTTTCCAGTGCTATGGTGGCCTACAGAGTGCTTATCTAAAGTAGCAGTGGAACACCACTGGACTCGATGATGCCAAATTCACCACCATCCAGTTTATGCTAACTGACAATAGTGATGCATTTAAACATGATTCCGAGTCTTGTCAAGATGGCTCACTGACTCATTTACTAGGGACGTAAACTAACAATATGTAACTTGCGGACAAAAAGATTTTGTTAGCATTTTGAGTCTGAAGATTGAACAGAAAAGCAATAACTGCATTTTAATGCATTTAAGAGGAAGTCTAATGCCTGCCTTCTGTCAAAATGCCTGCTTTTAGATGCTGCTTCTGGTGGATGGGGGAATTGAGCTTTTGTAAGGAAAAGAGATGGCTGTATAATTCTGTTTATTATTTTTTCAAATGTTTTTGAAGTAGCTTCCTTTTTTATTTAATTACGTGACAAGTAATGCTGTCAAACACTCAGGGAATAAATTTGAGGACAAGAGCAGTGATTATCATTGTAAAGCAGGTCTAATCAGAGTAAGTACAGGTGCTGATGTTTGTGTTACTCTGTACCTAGAACAATAGAAGCAAAACGTTTCGGTACTGTGTATCTTCTGAGAAGGGGATTTTTCCCTGTTCCCAGAAATAAGAAAATATGCAAAGGGATCATCACAGACTAAGGGAATACAAGGCTGCCAAACTAGAATGTACTGTACATTTGCAGAGGCAGCGGTCTAATCATATTGACAGTCTTAATGTTGTTAATTTGACATAGTTGTCAGCAACACATCTTTTTAAAGGAAAATTTTAGAAAGGTTATGATTGTTCTGTAGTTTTACAGTGTCAGATCTTAATGGTAGATCTGCAGAAGGTTGTAGAAGGAAGTAAGAGCTTAAGCTGTGACAGCGTCATTGGCTAAATGGCCATGCAACAAAGCACTTCTTACCACTTCATTTTTCAGAAATTTTGTGGTAAAAGTAAAGGCAAGGATCTTAGTCTGATGTGAAAAAGGGAAACTAGTAGAGCAATTGAGCAATACTTGCTATAAGCAGTTATAGGCTTGCTGGTTGAAACAGCAGCAGTTGAAAATAATTTTTGCAAGAGTATTCTGAGCGAGATGTAAATGAGGTAAAAATTATTTGGGCAATGTTTGTAAACAACATAGTTGTTGTCATAATTATCCTGCTTGTGTGTTGGCAGGAGCCTTGGCTCTCCTTTCTCCCTTGTTGTCATAATATAACTAATATTATTACAGTTCTTTTAACTGTTGGACCTTATATAGCAGATCCTAAAAGTATGTGCAGCTTTTTTATGTAGTGGTCTCTCATCTTGTAGAACTCCACATTTCCTCCTTGCAATGTTTTAGATAACTTTAGAAGGGAAATAAAATTGTGATTAGCAGTCTTAAGTATCTGAATAAAGTTTGGTTTATCATGGTTTGTCTCAGTCATTTTGAAAGGAGAAGAGAGTATTCTAAGGAAAAACCTGTCAATTAATTGACTTCATCTGCTTCTTTCCTATATTAGAAATAAACATTGCTCATATATGAACTTGCATGTCCTTTGAACATATGTTGGCATGGTTTTGACAAGCATGGAAAAGAGCATTTCTGACATCAAGAAGATTCACATTAGGTGAGAACACCTTGAAGATCACTTCTGGTTATTGAAGATCAAAACTCAGACTGATGATACTTAGAATCATTAAGGTTGAAAAAAGATCGCGTCCAGCTGTTAACCCAGCACCCCTGTGGTTGCCACTAAGCCTGGTGCTGCTACACATACGTGCATTTTGAACACTTCCAGGGATGGTAATTCCACTGCTTCCTTGGGTAGTCTGTACCGATGCCTGACTTCCCTTTCAGTGAAGTAATTTTTCCTATTATCTAATCTAAACCTCCCCTGGTACAGCTCCTTTCAGGTGCTTGTAGAGAGCAGTAAGTTTCTGCTGTGCCTTCTTTTCTCCAGGCTGAACACTCCCACCTCCCTCAGCCGCTCCTCAACTAACTTACGCTTCAGACCTTGCACCATCTCTGTTGCCCTTCTCTGGACTGCCTCCAGCACCTCGTGTCTTACTTGCAGTGAGGGGCCCAGAACTGGACACTCTTTGGAGACGTGGCCTCACCAATGCTAAGTACAGGGGGCCGGTCACTGCCCTGGTCCTGCTGGCCACACTATTGCTGATCCAGGCCAGGATGCCATGTTCAGCCACTGTTGACCAGCATCCCCAGGTCTCAGGCCATTGATCCAGCCTGTTCAAATCCCTCTGCAGGGCCATCCTACCTTCCAGCAGGTCAGCACTCCTGCCCAGCTTAGCCTCATCTGCGAACTTAGCGAGGGTGCCCTCGATCCCCTCATCCAGATCATTGATAAAGATATTAGATGGGGTTGATCCAGTCCTGAGCCCTGGGGAGCACCAGTGGTGGTAGGCCACCAGCTGGATGTAGCTCCATTTACCACCACTCTGGGCCCAGCCAGGCAGCCAGTTTTCTACCCAGGGAACAGCACCCCTGTTCAAGCCATGAGCTGCCAGTTTGTACAGGAGAATGCTGGGGGAGATGGTGTCAGAGGCTTTGCTAAACTCTGGGTAGACAACATCCATGACCTTTCCTTCATCCCCCAAGTAATTTTCTTTGCTGGGAAATATGAAGGTTATAAGGTGTTAAGGGAAAATTTCTCAGTTTCAGGTAGCTTTGAATTTAGAATATATTTAAAATTTCATGTGAAGCAATTCAGCCACTGAGAATGTTAGCTGGAGTAACTCAGGAAAAGAAGCTTTTAAAAACATGAAAAATGTGCTAAATATTAAAATTTACAGAATTGAAGAAAAACAGCTGAAGTTTTTTTTTTCTCCTTAATTCCATGTAGGGATGTCTATAGAGTGATTAAGCATACCTGATGTGAAGTCTAACACAGATACCCTAGGTAAGCAAAAAATGAACTACAAAACCTTTTACAGCTGTCCCAAGGTTAGCTGAGAATGTGTAGATAGTTCTCCTTGACCTGTCCTGGTCCCCTGTCCCCAGAGCAAGATGCACATATTAACACATAGCTGCTTCTCGGAGAGGTGACCTTGCTTCTTTGCTTTAGTGGCTGTGGGCTTGTATGACTCCAGAGTGAGCTTCATCAGGCAGCTGGCTGGGCCAAAAGCAATGGGTACAGTTTCATGGTGCAGTTCAACTGAATTATCAGCTTCCCACCAACAACAATGGAATGGAGGTTTGCCTCCTCCTTAAATCTTCCTTCTTTTCCTCCCTCTCTTGGCTTATAACAACATATTCTCCCTTTTGTCTGCGGTAGAATGAATTGGACTGCAAAAGAAATCAGTGCAGTGTGCTTACCTAGATGATGTTTGCTGCATTTCTGCCCGCTGAGTTTTCTCTCCTGTTAGTGAGTTGAATTTTCCTACTGTGTCCTCAAGACCACTGCAGCTTGGTTGGGGTGAGCAGGACCTCCTTCCTGGGGGTGAGCTGTAAATTCTGTTCAAACTGCTTTTGAAATTTCCTTGTCTCTGCAAGTAAGAAGGAAGTTTCTGCCAGTTCAGTTGCTTGAACTGACTTCTCAAGCATTATGTGTATGCCAGCGCATAAAGAAATGAAATTATAAACCAAAAATGGAAAATGGGATAGGTACGCCTATTTCAGCTGTCCATATCTGTAGTTGACCTGCAGCATGAAATGCTGTCTGAAAGTTTATACTTGAAATATTGGAGGTGATTTTTTTCACTATTACACATGCTCTTCAAAGCAAAGTTGCCTGATTTATTGAAGGTGATTTCAATTAAGATATTTTAGTACAGAGTAGTGGTGTTACAAATACTAATTTTGTCAGTGCCCTTCGGTTTAGGGATCCCTGAGTTAAATAAAGCAACAACACACAAAAGAATGGTTATGCAAATTGAAATTGCACGTGTCAAAATATAAAGCACCATGTGATTAATGTGTAAATTTTTGTCAATAATAGTGAGTACATTCCTTTCCCGTTGTGTGCATGCCTCACATGCTCGAACTCAGATGATTTGTGTCGCTTTGACAGCTGGTTCTGCTGGTGTATGGTATGCAATCCATAAGTTGGATCTCTTTGTCCTTGTTCGAGACAGCATGAAGAGGTTGGACAGATTCAACTTTTTCTCCTCTTCATCATGAGTTCAGTCTTAGTCTTCTTTGTGTACTTGATGTCCTATGTTCATGCAAGCGTAGTTCAAATGAGTCTGTTTTAAATAAGTTTCAACAATTCACTGCTAATGGTTTATGCCTCTCTCAGAGCCAATTTCCCTATGACTGGTGCATCATAGTTGAATACATATGTATTCCTTCACTGCTTTACTCCAAGGTGAAACACGTCAGTTTAAATCACTTTCAGTTTTCAAGCTAAGTTGTTTTCCTAATACATCTTGACTGTGAGGGTAGTTGCATCTGATTTAGGAGAACTAACTAGCTGGTGCAAATTAATACCTCAAAGTGATATTTTTGTTATTGTGTAATGATGTAGCACTCATTTCTGGCACTCTCTATGTAAACAGGACAGTATTTTGTTGCTAGTATTTTATTGAAAAGAAGAAAACATTGGTAAGGCACATTGCCTGCCTTGAAAATTCCAAGTGCTCTGTGAACAGTGATTGTGCTGCAGCTCACTGGATGCAGAAGTGGGCTAAGAGAGTGCTCCTGCAAGGACGCCGACACCTAGATCTTCCTAGGAGATAATGTTTTTCAGCATAAGCTTCAGTATCATATCTCTATATGCATGCCTGTTATCTTTTGTCCTAATTTAACTAATAATGCAGCATCCTAGTGAGTGTTTAAGAATGGTGTACAGTGCCCAAATATTTTTGTATTTCCCCTTTCACATTAATTCATTAATGCGGCTTTAGTATACCGTTAGACACACCTCCAAGGTCTGCAGTTCTTGCTCTAGTCAAAAAAGATTTCTCTTTCTAATTTTAAGAGCAGAATTAGCTTGAGTTAAATTAGATTTAAAAGTGAGTTAAATTTTTTACTTGCATGGCTCATTGGGGAGGATTCGAGA
>VYZR01106168.1:15217-31291 GCA_013400675.1 Oxylabes madagascariensis
ATATACTTCCATGTACACATTAAAAAATACCGAGTTAACTGAGAAATCTCACCACTGCTTCTCTTTTTTTCCTTTTCCACTTCTGTAGCTTTTTTCTTCTTGCCTCTGTTTTCTCTACTTCATTTAGTGTTTGTGAGACTTTAACTTTGCCTAATCCTATGCCCTCCCAGATATAATTATGCGCTGTTAGTCATTTAATTTTCCTTCTTGTTTCCTCTGCATCCCTAAGAGAGAAAGTTCCCTTTTCAAATATGTTTCTTGATCTCAAAAAATCCTCACTTAATCCATATTCTGCCTACTTCATTATTTTGCCTCTTGCCACAGTTAGTAATATCTGCTTTCATTATTTCTTGTCTTTTATTTGATAGTTTTGTAGATAAATCAGTTATAGCCATCTTACATGTGTTCCAGCCAAAGAAAAATGGAAATTCAGAACACAAAGTCTCTCTGCAGTTCCTTGTGATTTGGCTGCAGAGTGAGACTGGAGCGTGCTTAGGAAGTATTAAACAGGAGGAGATACCTGATTGAAGAACCCCTGTGCTAATTTTGCTGGTTGTATCTAAAGCTCAGAGGTGTTAAATGACCCAAACTGGATATATTGTCTGATGGAGCGTAGTTCTATGAACAGGGCAGATGGTCTTACTCCTGCCAAGTGCTGCTGTATGGCGTGAGCTGCAAGGGTAGCCCAGTTCATTCCAATTCCTATAAAGTTCTTGCCACTGGGATGGGCTATCTAAAAAGTCTGAGGCTACAAAAAGTTCCCATGTATAGAAATGAGCTGAAATAATATTCAGAGTGAAAAAATGAATGCACTAGATGAAAAATGCTGGCAGCCAAATTTGGTCCTCACTTCCACTCTTTTATGTCTGATAAAGTACTCCAAATGGATAGTGGATAGCATATCTATCAATCTATACATTTAGTTAAATAATGGAAATGAAAGTCAGTTCCTGAGCTATATGTCTCTCAGAAATATTTGAGACTTTTTCTTTTTAACCTTGAGGTGTTATATATGGTAGCATATTAAATTAGCATAAAATGTTATGATCATTGAGAGTGATATATGGTCATGTGTTCTCTTACAATGCCTCAAGAATAATGAGTGGTAATTGGTGCAGGACATTGATTAAAGAGCTGTGGAGATGTAGTTTACTACACAAATGGCCCATCAAATTTCATCTCTGTTGTACTTGCCACTTTATTACTCTAACCTGAAAATATTTCATGAAAGTATGCCTGGACATATATATATGTCTATAAAAAACTTGTGATAGTTATTTGGTCAAACTATGGAAAAAATCCATGTTCAGAGGGGTATACTCTTAACATTTCCAAAAGAATTTTCTGTGGAGGATTTTACTGGAAGGAGATCTTTGGGTGTTGTGTCATTAATTGTGAGGGATCATGGGTGGTCACGGAAAACCTTTCTTTCAGTCTCATTTTGGTGGTAATGTCTCACACCAAATAGGTAAGTGCAATGAATTCTGTTCAGTCTGGTGTGAACAGGCTGAGTCACCATCCCTGGAGGTGTTTAAAGGTTGTGCAGATGTGTCACTTCACTTGGGACGTGCTTTAGTGACAGTGCTGGGTTAATGGCTGGGCTCAGTGATCTTAATGCAACCCAAAAGATTCTGTGGTTCTGTGAAACCTCTTGGAAATGACACACTAATCCTTCACATAAAATAGTTTGGAAATAATGATTTGTTTTTGTTAGCTGAGGAAGATATATAGAATGCACTGTAAAGTCATAGATTTTCAGAGATTTGTGTTTCTGACATGTTTCATTTATTTACATGGTAATTTTTTTCTGTTTTATCCTTACAAGACATAAATTCTAATATGCCAAAGGAAAAACACAGTTCAACAAGAAGCTTTTATTTTGGAAGTGTCATCTTATGTTAAAAAATTGCATCCTTAACTTAATCTTTTATTTTTTTTGGGATAAAATGCTTTGCCAGCTCGCTTTCTGCATACATAAGAGCAACACACTTGTCTTGAATAAACTGTTCCTTGCATTTTTTTCTTTGAGCAGCGTATTAAATGACAACACTATGTGGGTTTGCTCTAATATCAATAATGGGCAAAACAAGAAATCATTCCATAATTCTTAAAAAGTTGCATGAGAGTATCTTAAGATGTGAAAGACAGATTGCCTTAAGGCCTTTGCACACATCTGCAGTAAATCAGTTTGCCATGGAGATTGGAAAGCGAGCTGACATGGCCTTGCACAGGAGGGTGCAGAAGTAGTAGTCAGGATATCTGTGTTAATGTGTCTTTCTTCTGACAGTTAATCTCCATTGGATATCTCAGACTCTTCATGAGTTTTTTTTTTTTAATTCTCTGAGCAATTTTTCTCGCCTTTGCTCAAGAAGTGAGGTGGAAGACCTTGACAAGATCTGGGGAAATTGATGTGCTGTCTCATAAGAAGAAATAAAAATGCTTGGTTTGTTTTATAAAAGGGTGAGGTAAGGCACGGCTTTATATGCTAAGGACAGTGTTGACATTAGAACAAAGAAATGAAAGTAAACTGTAAGGTAGAAGAATAAGTCAAAAGTGATAACCTCCAGAGCAGGGCAGTTTAGAGTCAGTCTTCCAGTGGCAGAGCAGAGGCAACAGCCCGTGCAGTTTGAGGGGGAATCTTAAACAGTCTGTGCATGAAATTCTGGGAAAGTCTGGGGTTTGAGAGAAGGGGGATGCATTTAATAGAAGAGAGGTCTCTTTAAACCTCTTTACTCAGTATTTATGGTAGCTGTTCCAGTGATTAAAACACATAAAAAGGGCTTTGTTGAGCTTTAAAGGTATAAGCTGATTCTTGAATGCTTTCAGAACATAGTGCAAAGGAGAAAAATAGTAATGAGAGAGGACCAATTCTATGTTATGAAGTAGGTGGACCATGTGATATATAAAAAGATTTCCATGTCTGATTACATTTGATCCCTTTGATCTTTCAACTCCAATATATTTCTCCCTCATGACTTCCTACTTTCAAATGATTTGCATTCATTTATTTCCAGTCCTACACAAAACACTCTTGCCTATCTCTGCACCATTCATCTATAATCTATCACCTTTCCTTTTTTCTTTTCTGTTTTTCTTTTTTCCTTAAAACATGTACTGTAAACTTTTTATCACCCAGAAGCATTCAGCATTGAAGTGAGTTAACAAAGAAGTGTTTGTAAGCAAACTTTTCTGACAGTGGAATAAATTTTCTGGAGCTCTGGTTCAGTGAATTCCTGCTCTGTCCCACTGTCACTACTGACATGGAAGAGGATCTCTAACTTCCTGGGAATTTCAGATAAAAAAAATTCTCCATCTTTTCAACTTGGTTGTGTTGGTCAAGGGAAAGGTTTCAGTAGCTTAAATGAAGCAAAAATATCAAATGTAGTATGAAGTCTGTATGTAGGATGGGTTTTTTTTCCTCCATTTCAGGTTTTGGCAGTGGATAAAAGTGACTGTATTAGGGTGAGTTGAATCCAGTCAGTACACTCAAAATGTACAAAGGTACCTAATCAGATTAAATAAGTTTGAAATCAAAGCTTACTCAGCAACACACTGAAGTGAAGACAGTGAAGGGTGTATCCATCGGGAGACACTGAAAACTGTAATCTAGATTTTATCTTGGATAAGCAGAATTTCATCTACAGATATGAGGAGAATTAGGAGGAGTCTCATTCTAAATACTTTCACTTATAAAGATTGCACGTACCGCAGTGTCTTCCAATAATGGATTCCAAAGTGGTTTAAGAATATATTTGTCATGGTTTTGGTGTACTGGTTGTATTCTGAGAGCTGTTCTGTTTCTCTGATGCCGTGGTTTCTCATACAAGTTTTTATCCAATCTCGGCTTTGGAATGAAGTGAAAGACTCGGTGAGGAAGCAAAGTTGTGAGTGCTGGCATTTGGTGTGGATGTGGCCAGTGAGGGTGCCCTTGACAGGCAGTGAATGCAGCAGGAGTGCAAAGGGATCATGGCAAGACCTTTCCTCTCTCTGGCCAAGTCAAGGGCGTCCTGTAGGATTTGTGCCGCTCTGTTGCTCTTGGAGGCCGCTCTTGGCAGCAGGGCTGTGGCTGCTGGGCAGAGCCTTGGGCTGGGCACTGGGAGCACTGGGAGGTTCAGTGTCCTGGCCACACTGTCCCCCTGCTCTGGAGAGGCAGGGATTGACCCTCGGGTCACAGTGCTCTGAGGGATGTCACCACAAAGGGCTGCCCTTCATTCTGCTCCTGCTAATTCCCCAGCTCCTCTCTCCCACATTGCCAGGTATTACTGCAGCTTCCAGTGGGTATTACTGGAGAGTGCTGCAAGATTGATCAGGGTGGGGTTTTTTGCCTCTTGTCATTTTTTACTTATAGCTCAGATATGTGTTCCACATATGACAATTAAAACTTGGAGTGGCACAATAATTTTAACAATGTAAGATTTTCTTAATGCAATGATGCACAGTATCTGTTTTGCCTTTTGTTCACTTGCCTTGGAGTAGGAAATGTAAAATTCTAGAGGACAATATTCTGTATTGATTTTACTTATAAAATCAATAAATAAAAATAACTTGGCACAAGAGAGAATTCAATTACAATCTTCACAAAAATTGTTGGAAGACATAATAAAACCTTAAAATTAAGTAATATGTATAAGTAATCAAACAGTGTTGACTACATTGTTATGAATGACAAGCTTATGGTATAAAGTACTCTCTTAGTCCTGAAGGTCTATTTTTATTTGTGACTCTCTCCCACTTCTCATGGGCATAGCACATAAAAATGATGTATATTGTTTAGAGAAATGTCAGCAGGGCACAATCTTTCACAGAAGCCCTAAAATATGCTCTTCATTTCTCTTCTGCTTGTCTGCTGCTTAGTTGTCTTCTCATTATACTCCCCAGCTCTTACCAATTCAGTGGATGCAGTAAAAACTATTATCCTGAGCTAATTGTCATTAGATTTTCCTAGAGCTGCTCTGTGGCATTCGGTTCAAGAAAAGCCACTAGTAAATAGGCTGAAAAAATTGCTATGCACAGTACTCTGGCAAAAACCAAGATCTAGAGATCTAGGCCAGATTAAGTGCAGTCAGGATTAGGTAAAGATGACTATAGCTGGAACAGTTGACTTAATCTGAAGTAATTTTTGGGCTTTTTTGACCAATGTAGTAACTTTGGAAAGTTACTACTTTGCAAAATCACCTGCAGAATTTTTGTCCATTTAAACATATTTTTTTTCCCTCTCAACCCTCAATTATTACTCATTAGATGTTTATAATAGCTGCTTACATAGAGAGGAAGACACATTCCTCCATTCCATATAACAGATGAAGCAAAAAGATTTTGTTAGTTTTGAATGTTCTCCTGTCTCTGAAAGTGTGGAGGATCAGTAATCATATGTAAGGGTTGGAAGAACTTAAGGAGTACAGAATAAAAAATTAGGATCTTTATATGTTCTGTGGAACATGCTCACAGAATTGTTCTACACTAATAGAATTGCATGTCTCTTATTTATAATTATTTAAATTAAATCAGTTGATATATTATATCAATCAGGAATTTGCATTTGATTGAAGATTATATGATATCCTGAAGTGTGCAGCCTAAGATCTTTATGATTTTGCAATCAGGCTTCCTGAGAACTCCTTTATACCAAAAGAGAAATACTATGTAATTACAACTGAGGTTCATGTAGGTAGCACCAGTATATTGTTTATCTAATTTATTTCAGGGTTTTCTGAAGTTCAAATCAGTCATGGTGCACAGAGTTAAAATAAAACCCTTTTCAAACTCAAAACTATGTTTTGGGTAAGATATGAAGGGGGGAAGACTTTACCTGTGTTTGATGTATCCCCCAAGGGTGACTTCTGAGTGCATCATGCAGTGAATACAAGAGAAACCTATAAGGTTCCTATATGTTTGTTCTTATAAGGAACCTATATTTTGGGGTTATTTCCACCATGTTGCTACAAAGCAGAGTCCCACCAAATCCCCTTCTGTAGCTGACAATTTCATTTATCTTTCTTGTAGCTCTAACAAATAGACAGGGACCCTGGTATTTGAAATGTGCTTGTCATTTACAGCAGGAATTCATTTTTTCTCCCTTCCCTTCCTTATGTAAGTTATTAGACTGATTCATACTTAAAATGCTTTATGCAGGATCTCACTTCATCCCTGATTGAAGAATAATTTATCATGTCCCTGCACATAGGAATTTCCCCTTTGGGGATCCAGCCATTTTGACAGGAAGGGAGAAAAAGTGAAAATATAACTGAAGAATGGGAATATTGCAGCTTCCATCCCTGGATCCAGCTGCCCAGTTTTACAGTGTTTTATTGCCAGCAAAGGGCAGGGGCAGGGTGGTGAAACAGGCAAATAGGGGATGAAAATATGGAGAACATTTCAGTGATTCAGCATTTTACTTTTTTGCCAAATATCAGGCACTGTATTGCCCACCCTACAAATCAAAAGCAATAATTAGACCCACAGTGATCTTAACCATGACTGTACAAGATACATAAAGCTGTCAGAGATCCCAGCCATTCAGGAACACACTGCTAATGTTATTCAGCCACAAAATAATGGAAAATGTAAAAAGAAATTCCAAGAGTCATAAGTTAAAAACCAAGATAAAAGAACATGAAGTTCTCCCATGTTAAAATCTTTCACTTAAATTATTGTCCTAACAATTAAAATGTACATTTAAAGAAAATAAGAGCATTTTTAAAAGGAACCCATAAACAAAATCTAAGTTGGATTTAGTATAATTAATTTTATTTTTCCTTTTCTCTAAAAAAAAAACAAAAACAAAAACAAAGCAAAACAAAAAAACAAAACAAAACAAAAAACAAAAAACAAAACAAAACAAAAAACAAAAAACAAAACAAAACAAAAAACAAAAAACAAAACAAAACAAAAAACAAAAAACAAAACAAAACAAAAAACAAAAAACAAAACAAAACAAAAAACAAAAAACAAAACAAAACAAAAAACAAAAAACAAAACAAAACAAAAAACAAAAAAAAAAACAAACAAAAAAAACCCCTTAAATCTTAAGTCTTGTCTGGAATGTCCACTGTGATGATGTCTTGAAATTTTATTTGTGCTTGGCAGATTGAAGTAGTCAAGGTGACTGTATGGATTTGAAAACATCTTCATTTGGAAAAAAAAAAATCTTCATACTGGAAATTATCACTAAACCAAGTGTTGGTTGAAGATTATGGTTGTGAAAGGATGGATAGAATTCCCAAATGTATGTGAAACTTAAAGCTTCTAATTATTCCTGAATTGGAAAATAGGGAAGCATTTGCTGTAAACCCATTTGTGCATGATATTTCTCATTTCTTGCAGGCCCTCACACATATGATGTTACCTTTGTGCCCTGTTACAGTTGTCCTCCTTTGATTTAAATACCACATTTCTTAGGTCCCTAATATATCTTACCTTTTAATGACCAAACAAACAAAAGATACTCTGAGAAGAATCTTCAGCCTTGTTGTGTTGAGCTGAATGAAAATTGTGTGCTGAAGGAATATTCAAAATGGTCATTTGGTACCTTCTTGACTATTAAACCAAAACTAGTTTGTGAGGGAGGGCCCCACTCCATCATCTGAGAATTCCCCATGATTGATTCCTATGAGCACAGCAAATAGTGGTCTTGAGCCCTCTGCTTCCTTTTCCCTGATCCAAGGGAAACGTGTACTGCAGAGAATAATACAGAAGTAGTCCTTAAAGGTGTTTGGTAAACACCAAAATTAGAAGAAACAAGAATACACAATGAAATGTGCTGATTTGCTTTTAAACCAGTATAGACTAATTACACCTTTATGTCCGTGGTACTTACACAGATTTTTGTTCAACAGAATGCACGTGTTGCTATGGCAATAATTTTGTTTGTCAAATGCTAAGTAAACTCTAAAAAAAATAAAAAAAAAAAAGGAAGCCTTTTTCCGCTTCTTCATTTTTTTTTTCTTTTTTTCCTGTTGTGCCTAGTATCTCCAGCCCACACACAGCTGCTCTAAAATAGCTCAAAGTCTTCTGGCATAGAGGCTTTCTAGTCTGGCAGGAGCGTGGCTGCTGTCAGGGGGGTCTGTGCCTGTCTGCGAGCACACGGAGCATCCCCTCCTCCTCCCAGGCTGCTTCCCCACGTCCTGGGCACTCCTGCTCGCCTTGCTGGCACCTGCCTGCCTGGTTTCCAAGGGCACAGCCCAACTTCTCCCCTGTGGAATGGAGACAGGAAAGAATTGCTCCCACACGCTGAGTCGTGCCGGAAAAGAAGGAACTTTCTTTGAATCTTTGACATTTTATAGAGCTCCAAAGGGATCAGTGGATTGGAGGGTGGAGTTGCCACCCCTCCAACACACTGGTCAGGACAGCAGTCTGTCAACGGTCTCCTCCTCCATGAAAATATGAAAACAAACCATTTGTTGATACTTAAAGTGTGGGAAAAATCTTGGTACATAAAGAAAACAATTTTCTCAGAAAGGCTGCATGGGCAACACCCCCCTCTGCCTAAAATACCTTTAATCCCTGCAGGATAATTCACTTTCCTTATGGCCCTAGTGAAAAGGATGTTCTAACCTGTCCCTGTGCACAGGCTGCAGAAAAATCACAGCTCTGTGAATTTATGGGCCGGGGATGGCAGTGCCGTTTCTTTGGAGAGCTCTGGCTGCCTGGATCTGCTGTTTGCAGGTTGGGGTGGTGTTCAGGTTGATGCATTCCTTGCATTCCATGTCAAAGGGGAGGAAACTCTGATCAGATCTGTTCACCCATAGCTCTTACTGACATCATCTCTCCTGGGAGAGTGGCTGCAGTGGGGAAGGATGAAAACTGAGGCTTTGCCTGAAATTTCCTCAGAACCCGTGAATTCCAGTGGCAGGGATTCTTTTCCTCTACTCTCCAGCAAACAGTTTTACTTGACAAATGTTGTCTGTAGAAAGGACCTCCTTTTGCAAATAAAATGTTACAATTCCATTTTTATGAATTGTACTCTCCTAAATTTCTACTCTCCTAAATTTTCATCTGTGAATAACGTGTTTTTATAACCTGTGACAACATGTGTAGAGTAAAACATTTTGACTGCTTGTAAGAACTTCTGGTGGGCATCTAACAGTGAAGCACAGGTAACTATTTGCCTTTTTCAAGTTCATGCATTTGAGTGCAATTCTTTGGTTCTCCTGCATCCCAGCCATTTTGAGATGTGTGAGTGTGATGGTATTTTAAGAAGGGAGAAGTAGGAAGCTGCAGCATAAATCCCTTATATGGATTCTGCCTTTTTAAGGGATCATGCCCAGAATCCTCCTTAATTTGGTGACTGCCCAGAGAACACTTGAGTGCTGTTGCTCCCTTTAAATAAGAGCAGCCATGTCAGCACTTACTTGGGTGCAGCAACATTTTCGACAATTCCATGTCCATGACTGTAACCATAATTTCACAACTTGATTCTGAAGTCTTTGAGAGGTGAAAGTTTTGTCTGGCACAGAGGAAAGATCCTGTCAAGAAATGCATTGACTGCAAAAGGTGGAGTTCATATGTGTTAGATGTAGCCAGCTTTGATAGAAGTACTGTATCTTTTGTGTGGGGCTTATAGGGTTGTGTGGGCAAGAATTCACGTTCAGGTATCTTGAACTTTTTAGGCATCTTGAAAAGATAGCTTTAAGCTGTAATTTTTAGAGGAGGATACCTTGGTATTTGCTCTGAAGAAGACAAATGATGTGTAGGCTGGAAAAAAGAAGTTAAATACATTTATACAATATGTATGAGAAACAAACAAAACAGTATTGGCCAGAAATAAATTATGTCTGTTTTCCTGCATCCTCAACTTAATTGAACTGTTCTGGAAGCTGAATTTGGAGAAGCATATTTTGTGTTGTGCTCTACAAAAGAAGTGCAAATATTTTTTATTGGGAAAGGAAACTTCATAGAATTTTTATACTCACAGCCTGATAATGCCCATTAATATTAGTATGTCCACTTAAAATGGACAATTAGAATCTCCACTAATGTCAGACAAAGAAACTAGAAGAGGTGAGAGTTTTGCTCTAGTCGGACTTTGGCTTGCAGCTACTGAAATCCTGATCCTCCTCAAGCAAAATTCCATATACATATATATACATATACATATATAGCAAGGTGATCATTTGGCTTTTTGGCTTTTTGAGTTTCGGATATGAAGGCTGGTCTGATTTGTGCCTAGGATTTGTGGAGGGGAGAGAAACTCAAGGCCCCCTGATCAGGCCCTCAGTGATTGATTTCACCGAGCAGAGTGCTGGATGGAGTTCCAGCGGTCACGGTCACACACGGCACAGCCGTTCCTGCTGCCAGCCTGGACCTGACACATTTGTGTTTGACAGGGAAGCTGCTGGTGCCTGGTTGCTGCCCAGGACAGTGGAAGGGCCTTTAGGGTGGCTGATTTTTAAGTTTTCTGATTCTGGCTTTGATAAGTTTAACAGCAAAATTCCTTCAGCACCAAGCAAGGGTGGTAAAAGGATTTGATGATGTTAGGCAGAGCAATGAAGAGACCTCTGTGTTTTTACCCAAGTGGAATTTTTAAATTTGTATGCTAATAATAGCATTTCCCTCTGTAGTATTCTCAGACCTTCTTGTTTTGTTTTTGCTCTGCAGTTTCATTGTGGGTTTGTTTTGTACTTCACATAACTGGCAGAATTTCAGATGTCATACAGGAGGTGTTAGCAGACAAGCTATTAGCTGGGAAGTTGCAGACTTCGAATGCACCTATATACATAAACAAACAATGGCAGGAAAAGGAACGATGTCAGTGGAAAAGGATGGGTGCAGGGGGTTTTAATTGTTTATGTGTGAACGCAACTTGCACTTGGTAAAGATTTCAAGCTGGCAAAGCCCTAATTCCTATAATCACTATTATGATCATCAACCTCACAATACAGCAGTCAGGAAAGATTTTTTACCTTTATCTTCTGAACTAACTGATGGTTAATTAGAGGTTCTAACTTAGAGCCTGTTTATATGTAGTGTTTATTGTTATATGTGATATCTGCTGATGTGGTGGGTGCCTTACAGAACAGAATACATTCCACATTGCTCAAGTGTTGGGGAAAATTCATGATCAAAATGTTATATATTTTACCATGTAATTATTATACCAGTCTTTCAGATTTGTAACTTGTTTCAAAGCTCTCTTCTGGAAAAAACCAATGTGTATTGGGAAATGAAAATGACACAGAGAGAATCCATACTGCATTTCTGGTCAATACTGGTCAATGTCTGTATTTCTTTAATGCTCATCTAGGCAAGTTTGGGGGTTTTTTTAATTAAAATTTGCTAATATCTGTTTTTTTGTATTTTTTCTTTTTTTTAATTAGTGCCTGCATAATCTGCTGTGGATAGTGGACTCTGGTTTTCAGGCTAAAATATGGTACAAATACTCTTGACTTGAACAGATATCATTATTCTCAGTACCGTATCTAGTTCCACACTGTGATGATGTCTTTGACATCTGGGATCATTTCAGTGCTTGACTACTTAGGTTCCAAGCATTCGAGAAATAATGTGACTAAGAGCTGGCTCCTGATCCCATTGTCTTCGTTGGCTGGATTCAGTGGCAATAGATCAAGCTTTTCACATGCAACATACAAGAGTGAAATAAAGACTTCAAAACCATTATTTATACTCGGTGGGAATCATTCTGAGACTAAATGTTCTTGAGGGGAAGCTCAATAGACAAGGGACAATTTGAGGGAAGTCAAAGAGAAATAGCTACCGAACCTGCTAACTGCTGCCATATCAGGTTTGGGTTTGTCTGTAATACTCAATCTGCTAGGAAAACATTTAGAGACAGCTTGCAGGTTATAAATTGCTGTACAAGGTGAAAGCAATTAATTTTAAATGGCAGTGGCACTGTTTATAAGCTTTCTCCCAGTGACAGCAAACCTTGGAGGGCTGTTGGATTCCTAAATTCCAGCCAGCCCGCACCATCCATGGTCTGCTGTGCGGGAGTTCTGGAGAGAGCAGACGCTGTGAGTGTTGCCATGTAGAGGATTTGAGAGTCCACATTTCCCATGCATTGGAGACTTGTCTCACATAACAATGAGTTATTGAAGTACTAGAATAACACGAGTAATTGTGGCAGAAAAATCCTATTAAATGTTTTTCATCAGAAGTTTGTTCACAAGGCAGTTGTCGCTTTTATTTCCAGGCTACTGGAATCTTATTACAGAACAAAGAATCTTAAATGAAATCTTAATTTGAAAATCCTCAGCTTATCAGCCAGCAATAAGTTCAGGTCCTCAGACTTAAAATTCTAGAGATATTTTGCCAGGACTGGAAATGAAAAAAATGCTGCTCCATGCAGTTTAAGTTAGCTGTGCAGCAGAAACACCATTTAATGCTCAATATGTACAAACTTTAAACCACAATAAGGTTTTATAATGGAAAACTTGCATTAGTGTGATACATCCTTGAGGGATCTGTTCTGGCTCCCAAAAGCAGGTGTTGACAAAATGGAATAAATACATACAATTAATCAATGTGTCTGGGTGCTATCCTTCACTTTAATTAGCAGTGGTCTTTGGCGTGAGCAAATTTTGATTATTTACTTCAAAATCAGATTATTTGTAACTGAACAAAATAAAAATATCAACACTGATAATGTGTAAATGATTATCAATCTTACCAGACTGAACATCACATTTGTATTTGTTGAATGTATATAAGCAGTTCAAGTAATTCTGCCTTGGTGAAGGTTTACTGCTTTTAAGTGTACTGAATCCTGCTTTATAACCTGGGCAGGTGAGGGCCTTGCTGCAGGGCTGCTCTGAAGAAAAGGTGCAGATTCATCTGCCCTGTGTCTTGCATATTTCTCCCTCCTGAGAAGGCCGAAAGCTCGGATTTCCCTTCCTTTAGGGATTTCTCCAGGCTGTCACTTCTACAGGATTTAAGGGTTTTCATGAAGTTTTGTAGGTTGCCTTTTAAGGATTTTACTTGGATGCATATCATGTCCTGCATTAGATAGTTTGCAACATTTTAGCTGCAAATGCATCTTTGCAGTAATTAAAGCTGAAAATGAATCTGGCTACCTGGGCTATTATGTAAATTCCCCAGGGAAAGTTGGTTATCTTTTTCACGCGATGACTTAGTAATTCTGTACAATTCCATCTAAATCCGAAACAGTACACCTGAGAAATAGTTATAGTTCTCATTATTTTGGTAATGGCTTTTCATCATGTGTCAGTCTTCTTTTTTTTTCCTACCAGCTTTTTATTTATATATTTATACGATACTTTTTATTTACATATTTCTGGGATACTTTTTATTTGCATATTTCTAGGATACTGGGGTCTTTTGTTTCTTCCTTTCTTCCTATTTTTGTTTGTTTGTTTGTTTTTCCTGATGTAGTGGGCAACAAACAATGACAATTTTGATGAAATGTTTTATAGTAATTCCACCTGTTTTATTTTTTGTGGTGAAATGAAAAAGATTGTCAAAATGGTCAATATTTCACTTTTTTGGACTAATTTCTTAAAATGATTAAGTTTCTGGGGCATGACCATCAGTTATTCCTCCTCTCCCATGTCCCATCAAAATCTTAATATTTCATATCCAGCTTTTACGAAACAGAATTTGGAGTAGTAGAGGTGTCAAGGTTACAAACGTTCCTCAAGTTTTCCTCTGCTTGCCTTTGCATTTTTTACCAAGGGATCCAAATTAATGCGTGGTGGATAATTCTGAGGGATGCCAAACCAACCCCTTTTCTGTACGTGACTGTCTTGGCATTCCTAATCCTCAAGGGTTTGTGGGTTTTATATTCCCCTTGTCTGTGTTTGGTCATCCTCACCTTCTTTTGCTGTTTTCAGGGTGCATCTGACTCTCTGTGTGGCATTACTGAGCTGCCCCTGCTGGGGGTGATGGGTTCATGAATTCTGTCCTCAGCAGCGATGACAGGCCATTGGGTACTTACATCGGCTGCACTCGGCAATTCAGCCCTTCGTGTTCCTGCCTCTTTCACACAGCGTCTCCTTTCAAGCACTGTTTTGTATGGATTGATCTCAGCTTTCTCACCATCTGCTGCCAAATCAGTTTCCCCGTTTCTTTCTTTTACTTCTGCACCTTACCTGTACTTTGTTCTTGACCAACCTGTTCGAATTGCTCTCGTGTGTTTCTTGGGTACTGTGCCGAAGGCAGGCGCTACTTAGTGAGGCAGAATTGATTCAACCTAAGTCAAGGAAGTGGGGTTTATTTAATGTTGTATCTCTGATATAAATTGCAGCATTGGCAAGCTACAGAACGTCATGTGATTCTGCAGTGGGCAGAAGGGGTCACTTTAAAGATTGCTTCCTTAGTGAACTGAAATTTTACCTGGGTTATGCCTGTCTTGCCACGATGAGAAAAGACCAAGTCTCCCTGACTGAGTCACTGCTAAGAAAAGTTATGTATTTGACCTAAAACCCTTGACTGTATCCTGTTAAGCCAGGAAATTGATTTTTTTTTGTTTGTTTTCTAGGATACGGGAGGTTGTAACTGTCCGTTTACAGTTTCCTAAACACCTGTGGGGTTTTATGCATGCTTTTTATAGTTCCTTGAGTTAGCCCTACAAGTTCATCATCCTTGGTGCCACTACAGCATTCTCTGCCTGTTCTTGTGTGTGCAAAGCAGACAGAGTTGGCAGAGATGTGAATTAGCAGTTATGTCCTGAAGTAAAAACCGTGATCTCTTTGATTAATGTGAATAGTTCAGGTTACTAACAATAAATGCAACTACAAATTAATAACAAAGTTGCCTTTATTTGTAAATTTCTATTAAGATGTGCAATACTTTACAAAAGTACATCGCTGAGTCCCAAGAGCAAGGACCTTTAGGTAAAATTTTAGAGGCATTGAATACATATCATAAAACAAATTATGTTCTGCTACATTGCTGGTTATACCTTGTCTGTAGGTATAATTTTCTATAAAAAACCATGTACCTTGTTATTCTTAAATGCAGGTTAGAATGTACATGGATGAATTGACTTCTAGAGACAGTCAAAGTGAATTAAAGATACAACTCTGTGAATTTTAATAGTAATTTTGTACAAGTTCTGTACTCATTATTCTTTATGAGCTTTATGCAGTTAGGCATTTCTACCTGTCTCTTTTTAGTCTTTCTATATGTTTATGTATTTTTAATGTCTTTTGGTTTGACTGCTTCAAATAATCTATTTCATCATCACCTGTTAAAGGAAAAGGAATGTGTGGTTAATTGAATTTAAATTATTTTAAGAGTCTACAACTTATAACCATCATCTACTAAGACAGAATTTCCAACTTGTAGGAGTTCGTTACTTTGAAGTTGACATTTCTTCTCTCCAGTAACAATTGCAAGTGCAGACTCTGCACAAATGGCATATTACATGAAGTGAAAGTTTAATTATAAGGGGAAAAACTAAATTGAATATTTCTGTTTGATTAATAATAAAGAAGCAGGAACATCACGTTTGATTTTAGGCCAGATAGGGGTTGTTGAAGCACTGCTGTCAGTGAGTTAAATGTGCAGTGCTTAAGATGTGCCTTCTTTCACTGCGTTTCTTGAGGCTGAGCATGGGCTGTGCCCTCTCTGCTTTGGCTTCTGCTTGTGTGGAATTCAGAGCAGTCCAGGGCAGAGCAGGCACAGGTCACAAGGCTTTCACACAAACTCTCTCTGCTGGCTGTCAGTAGATGATCTTCAGTTTAGTGAATTCAGCACCACCGCTTGAGAGAGCAGTGCCACGGCTTTGTGTGAGAACAGGCTGGAAAGGATGAGTATTGTGCTTTCCTCAGAGTGCCTGGAGAATAAACGGCCAACAGTTTCAAAGTCCGTGGGCCCTGTTCACATCTTATGTGAAATGATTTGAATCCAAAATGGCCACAGAGAGGTCAGTAAAATCACCCCACAAGGAAGCAGCAACAAGAAACAAGAAACAAACAGATGAANCAAATATTTGGATGCATAGGACATCGAAATACAAAACACTACTGAAAATTCAAATGAGTGTTGTCTGTAAAATTATGCCTGGTAGTTACTTTGCTGAGCAAGAAGCTTAAAAGAAGACTCCTTCTAATGAAACAGCTGTAACTGGAAGTTACCCATGTCAGGCTTTACATGTTG
>VYZR01106169.1:0-10086 GCA_013400675.1 Oxylabes madagascariensis
GCCTGGCATTCTGCCACAAGGCATCCCTTGCTAACAAAGGATCTTCTCTTAAAAGCAATAAGCTACTGCATATTTATAAATCTTATACATGATTCAAACATTCCTTATGACTTCGGGTGTTTCTGCATAATTTCAACTCCCCCCCTACCATTCTATCCTGCAAATCAATCCTCCTGTGGCTCCACGGAGTCTCAAACTCCCTGATAATGGAGGCAATAAATTCTTCCTTTTGGTGTTTTGGTGTCTGTTGCTGTTATCTCTATCCAGATAGGATAATGTGAAGAATTTCTTGATTGTCTTTCCCATTCCTTGAGCTAGTTATGAAAGCATCTTACATCACATAGTTTCTATTTTAATATTATGCTATAGCCTGAAAACTATATTTATCACACTACTAGAGACTATGTTAATACAGCATAACTTTCTAACATAACACATATAGTATTCATTTTAATATTTGCAAAAAGCCAATGATATAATATGTATTTATAACAGTTTTATTACTAACAGAAACAGAGGAGGATAATGAGAAGTAAAATAAGCCCTTAAAACACCATTTGCCCCTAAGCCCCTCCCTCCTTCCCACCGACAGCGCAGGGAGACAGGATGTGGGGATTTTGGTCAGTTCATCAGTGAGATTTTCTTCCGCTGGTCCAGGAGAGGAGTCCCTCCCCTGTGAGACTGTGGGGTCCCTCTCACGGGAGACAGCTCTCCTTGAACTTCTCTGGCGTTAGTCCACTCTCATGAGCAGCAGCTATACCGCACCTGCTGCAACATGAACTCCCCCCACGGGCAGACAGTCCTCCCAAAACTGCTGCGACGTGGGTGTCTCTTTCCATGGGATGCAGTCCTCCAAGGACAGGCTGCTCCAGCCTGGAAGCAGGGGCCCCCTCTCTCCACCGAGTCTTCCACTGGATCACAACCTCCTCCAGGCATCCACCCGCTCCAGCATGGGCACCTGCCCTATGGGCTGTGGATGGATCTCTGCATTCCCCGTGGACCCCCGGCACTGATCTCAGCTGCATAGTTACTCGTGGCACCAGGATGGCTGTTTCAGCGACATGATCTCGTCTGCCACGCTGGGGAATTTTTTCCCAATTAAGTTAGAGGGAAGAATAGATTGACAGTGGACCCCCTGGACCACTTGCCGATCTTGCCCAGCACAAACCTGTGGGCCAGGTTTAGGGTAAAAAGCTACACAGTTCTTACCTTAAATTTGTTTCACCATTTCATGAATATTGTTGGCTGGTGAATCCAATGATATTTTGTTGGTACAGAGGTCAACTTCGTTACTCTTTATGGGATATCCAGGATGTATGGGACCATGAAGAGGTGTGACCTCTGCAGCGATGCCCAGTTAGTAACTAATCTCTCGAGGTGTTTGTACTTGTACTACTTCTCAGCAGCAGCCTCTTCCAGGGATGTTTTGGCTCATTAGTATTGCACTGTCATGTCCACGACAAATGCCTGGGTGTCCTTCACCAATACCAGATCAGGTTTGTATAACTCCTTGTTGGAATCCCTTATACACAGTTGTCTTGGGGTGATTTTATGATAACACTGTATTCCCTATCATCTGCTTTATGCCCAGAATGGGGTCTTGTAGCTTTAAGCTGGGCCCGAGGGGAGGGGCAGAAGCCGGGGGAATTCTTTCAGCATGGTTTGCATTTTAAGCTCACACAGACTCCCCTGTTCTCAGCTCTGCAGCAGGGAGAGGGAGTTACATTCTTTGCTTTTAGCTGGCTTTTTGTTAGCTGGGGCAAGACGTTTTTCTGTGACTGCAATAGCATTTCTCCAGTGACTTCTGTGGCTTCTTCTTCTGGAACTGTTCAGCTTAGCTCTAGTCTGAGAACCAGAACATCGCTGGGAGGCTCACACTGTGGTCCAGCGGGGAGGCTGCAGGGACATCTCATCCCAGCTCTGGACCTCAAGAGGAGCCAAACCACAGCTAAAGAAAGAACTCTAAATTCACCAGCTTTCTCCGCAAGAAGGTTCAATAGTAAGTTATTCTTTTTTTCCCCATGCCTGCGGGCACTCTGTTTGTTAAATAAACAGTTTTTTCACTTTCCTCTGAGAAATTCCTTTCGTATTGGTGGGGGAGGGAGTGCTGAAGCCTGCCTTCTTTAGAGAAAGCATTCATTTCAGGATGTTTCCTCCTAGAAATTTTCTCAAATCAAGACAACAGCTCCTGAAACATTACCCAGTCCTTCGTCTTTGCCTCTTTAGACAGTACTTCTCAGATGTAATTGTGCCTCTTTATCCTAGCATCCTGTGCAACTGGGAAGTTGCTGATGATGCGGGGACAAGTGTCATTATCTGCCTTGCAATGTCTGCATACTTTGATGTATCGGTTCTGTCTATCTCTGGCCAAAAATTCTCTTGTGGGGTAGATATTGGCTCTTAGTTGTAGTGCTGTAAGGAGTTTTCTATGAGGTATGCCTCTATAATTTTGCTGCCAATGATTATTAATTATGTCTACTTCAAAATTTATAATTCCCCAGCCCTGGGACACTAATTTGGTCCATTTAATGAATTCAATTTTTCTCCAATTGCACGGTTTAGGAAATTTGATTTTTAAGGATGATGCTTCCCACTCCAAAGTTATTTCTGCACTGTACGAGTCAATTGTTCATCGGTTTGGTCTCCCAAATTGACAGACTCTTCTCCCTATCTCCTCTAGCTTGAATCCACAATTTCTCATACACTCATTCCATTTGGTTTTTCTCCAGGAATGCCTTCATGTTAATCCTAGTGAGAGACTTTGGAAAATCTTGCTCTTCTGGTCCTGGAGAAGCTACATGTTAAGCTTTAGAAACAACCTGTTTTGTTGCCCCTCCACATGACAGGAGGATGGGAGACTGAAGGCAGCTTCCAGCTTTTTTCTCACCCTAGGGCCCAGCAATGTGGCTCCTGTGGCTGCTGTCCTCTTGCCAAAGGAGTCCACTCTGCTGAGCTTCAGAGGCACCTCTAGCTCCCAAAGTGATCTTCATGCACCTCTCTCACCTCACAGCTTGACCCTGCCCTCAGGTGGTTAGGCAAAGCCGTGACTGCCCTGACCTGGTGCTGGGGATAGTCCTGCTCTGAGTGGGAGGCTGCACTGGGGGTGCCAAGGGCCGGCACTTTTGTGATAGGTAAAGGAGTGTCAGTGTTGGAGGTCCTATTTTAAAAGGGTGATGCTGTGCCCTAGTCCTCACCAGAGAAGCTGCAGTCTCTCTGTCCTGTGAGTCAGTGGCCTTTTTTCCCTCCTTCTGCCAAAGACCAGCTGCAGTCAACTGGGGGTCATCGGAGAAATGAGGACAACATTTAAAGTTGCAGTGTTGACAGCGGGGGAATTTGACAACAGGGTTTAAAAGGAGGAGTGGAGAGTAGGACCCCCAACCCACTGTAGATGTTTCAGCAATGGTGCTAGAAGTGTTGTGTCAACCACAGTAAGATCGCAGGGTCGTGGCCAGTCATAAACAGCCCTCCAGGGTTGCTGGAGTATCACTTGTCCTTAATGCCTGCAGCTGCTGCTTCCTTGGCTCCCAGGTGCCAGCACCTTGTCCCATTCCTGCAGCCATCTACAGCTGCAGGTTCCCTCTTGCCAGCTGTGTTGTCCAGCCCCCTGCATCCTCCCAGGATGCTCAGCCTTCCCAAGCCCGTGGCCAGACTGATCTGTACCTTTCAGCACCAGCTCTCTGGCTCAATGGTGGACGTTATGGAGATGACTTAAAACCAAGCAAAGTAGGCAAACACTGTTTAACCTGTAACTGTGCACGTCTTTTGTGGCATATAGAAATCACAGAATGTGTTGGTTTTGCATGGCCTGTTTTTTGGTAGTGGGGGGGCCACAAAGATGGCTCCTGTGAAAAACTGCTAGAAGCTTCAACTGAGACATTAATTTTGAAGAATTAAGGATTTTAGGAAAGTTAAGACTCTGAGTTAGCTGAAGTAGATAGATAAGCTTTGTTTGTAGTTAACAGAAGCCGGATCTTAGATAAGCTATCCCAGATATAGTAAATAACTGCTTGTCAACTTTATGTTTGTGTAGCTGTTCTTGTATTGAAAAACAGAATGTGATAAATAGATCTCAGGAACACAAAAAAGTTGCAGACTTCCCATGCTTGAAAAACCCATTGAACACAGGAAACTATAAGTTCTACCAAGGATTCGTTTGTCACGTATGCACTGAAAAGGTAGAAAGGTCAGAACGAGGAAGACTCATTTTACTTCCTCATTTTGGGTGATCCCTCCCCAGAATAGACCCCGACTCATTTCAGGGGACAAACTATGCATGCTTAATAGCCTTTTTGTCAATTAGCATACGAAGTAGAGAAGAGGAAGTGACGGGTATGAATATGTATTTGTATTTTGTGTATTCAACACTTTTGTAAATAAAAGGCTTTGTAATTACCTGTGATCTCTGCAGTGCGCATTAGGGAACTATTCCACGCACTGCCTGGCATCGTAATAAACATACACTTTCTAACTTTAAACTTAGAGAGTTTTTGTCCGTCACAGTTGGATATCGATATTAGATCGATATTCATATTTTAATAAATCATCCACTATGTGCAGCAGAGCCAATCCCCGATGGCTCTGAAGATGGACATGCTGCTGGCTAAGGCTGGGCCAATGAGAGAGGTTGGTAACACCTCTGCGATGACGTATTTAAGAAGAAAATCAAAACAAAGTGCACACAGTTTTTTTTCCTCTAGTCAGAGAAGAGGAGGAGGTGAGAACATGTGAGAGAAGCAACATAGCCCTGTCGCAGCCTTCTGAGATATTGTTTATGTTCCTTAAGATCTTTCCCATGCTCTAAGTGTCAACAAGAGCTTTGTTTTCATAGTTTCATGGAGGAGGAGAGAGTTGACTGACCGTTGACCTGGCCAGTAGGCGAGAGAGGTGGCTACTCTCACCTCCAATCCATGAATCCCTTTGGAATTCTATAAAATGTGAAAGATGTAAATAAAGTTCCTTTTTTCCGGCATGACTCAGCGTGTAGAGGTAATCCTTTCTGTTTCACCCCAACACCAAGGTCAGTGGAGAAGGAGGGGGAGGAGGTTCTCCAGGCACTGGAACCAAAATTCCTCTGCAGGCCTTGGTAAAGATCATGGTGAAGCAGGTTGTCCCCCTGCAGCCCATGGGGATCCATGGGGGATGCAAAGATCCACCCGCAGAGAGGTTCAGGGTGTGGCACAAGGCGGGGCCAGCAAGGTTGATCGCTCGGCATAAGTTTGAGGGGGAACAGCTTCACTCATTGTGTCATAACATTTTCCTTTGAAGCGCTGTGACAGGACATGTCCACTCCCTTCTCTACCATAGATGGCTGGTGCATATGAAAGAGATAACCCAAGTGGGTCAAAGGCCTAGCAAGGGATCATCTCTGGCACCAAAAGGGCTCAGGCCCCCAGCTAAGAAACAAAATCTTAGTCTGGAGAGCAGATGTGGGAAAAGATAAAAGAAAAAGAAATGTTCTTGACTGAGACACACTGTTTTACCAAGACTATTGTGCTGGTTTTGCACCGAAGTGATTTTTCCAAGAAAAGTTGTAGCAAAAATCAATCAGTGACTAGGTTTGAATATTAATATCTGGTGAAGCCAGTAGAAAGGTGACACACCTCTGTGATTACACAAGTTAAAATCACTGGAATCCTAGGAAAATTTCTCTTTTTTTCCTACCAGAGAAGAGGTAACAAGTGGGCCCGGCTCCCTCCTTGCCACGGGGGGCTGGGCCGGGCAGGCCCCTTCCCGGGAAGCCCACTGGGCCCTGTCCTGGTCCGGAGCTGGGCCCGGCAGCTACCAGGTAGGGGGAGGGGAGGAGAGAATGCTCTGTCCCAGCCGGGTCGGGCCCAAGCGGCTTCTAACATCCTGCTGCTAAAGCCACCCTCCATCGCGGCCCCGGGAGGCCTGGCAGGGCCGGGTAGGCCCTGCAAAGGGGCAGGCCCCTTCCCCCCCAGCGCAGCTTTGTGAAGAATCCTTCACTGTAAACAGCTCTGGCTGCTGCTACCACGTCATCTGGCCGAGGGGGAGGGCCAGCCATGCAGAGTGGCCCTGCAGCAGCCAGAACCGCGAGATCCTGGCCCGGCCCAGCCCAGTGCGGCCTGAATTTGCCACCTTCAGCCACTGCCCAGGAAAGACCATCATGACCCTCTGCAGACCTGGGAGAGATATTAACTCTTTCCTTGACAGATGAAACTTGCAAAGCACTAATCCTCTCTCTGAGTGAGAGAAAGGACAGAGTGAAGACACATAGAGAGACAATATAAAGACATCAAAGTTAGTAAAGGAAGAGTCAAGGCCTAGATGGAAAGAGAACGAGAAGATGCCTTGGTTTTAGGCTGAAATTCTTTTGTAAGCCATGGTAATGGACTGTAATATACTAGAATATCCCTTTAAGTCATGGAAATATGTATTGGGGATATGATGAGAGTGTTCAGATTGCAGATATAAGCAAAGATATTTGTGGTGAACTAAGTAAATATTGAAGTAGTTGTGATCTTATGAGAAGCTTGAACAGAGAGAGAGATGAGATGAAGATTTGCCCCCAGAAAGAGAAAATATCTCTGTTCTTAGAGATGAAGAAAACCTTTGCTTTTGGAACTGTTCATCTTTAAAATGGTACCCCATGAGTTTACATTACCCATAATGCAGCTGTGGGAAGGCTGCATGATATGGGAGGGACTTCACAAATGCAGATTCCCGGGTGGCTGCTTTTGTGAGAATTAGAAGCCACAAGAGAACTGTTTTTTTTTTTTCTTGTGGGGAAGTTTCCATGACAGACCAAAGGAGAATTCTCTGTCTGAGAAAACTGATGAAAGACTATTTTAGAGGTGGTAACTGATCTAAGGTTCCAAGTTTTGGCTCTATATGTTGTCCGTGAGAAGGGAAAGGAAAAATGTGGGGACGAGTTTTGAAAGTTTTATTCTGATTCTTATTAATTTTTTTTTCTCTTGTAGTTTTGTTAATAGAGCTTTCTTTATACCCTTTAAAGTTTGAGCCTGCTTTGCTTTTCTCCTAATCCTATCTCATAGCAGAAAAAGAGTAAATAATTCTACTGGGCGCTCAAACCACTACACTAATTGGTGCATTGTCCAGGAAACAGAAATTGGCGAACCTGAAACCACTACAACTATAAAAGACACACGAATCATCATAGAGGCAGAAGCCTTCTACACACACACACCCTCTGAAAGCATGCGAGACTTCTCCCTGGGGTTTGGACGCAGATTCCGGGGTTACTTTCCTGGTAATTGAGGGAGAGGATTTCTATGTGTGCTCCATCACAAATTGGTTGATAAGAAACATTGGATCCTAAGTTATATTATTTCTTCGCTAGCTGTAAAATTAATGGTACCTTTAACCTCGTGCTGTATTTATTTACTAGTAATCTTAATCTCTTTTTATACTTATTCCTGTGCAGCATATAGTCTGTTTTAAGTCTTATGTCTGTTAGTTTTGTGTCTATTAAATAAATAATTCATTCTATAATAGACCAGATGAGCCATTATTAAAGAACTTGCATACGAGAGTGGGTTTTGGGGTGCTGGCCACCTCAATAAAGCTACTGCCTGCTGCTGGAGGCCTAGGCAAAAGGCAGGGACTTATCTAAACCCCCACATCTATTCATAACAAGTGCTTTTGAAATAAGCCTCTGATACCATAAGCCCTTTGAAGCTCATGAAAAGACTTGCCTGCATATGCTGTGGAACCACACTTCAGGCAGCATTGCCTCTGCTCATTCTAGATGCTAATTTGCCAGCCCCAACAGAATAGATACTGACACTGCAATTAGGGAAGGGACAGAGGGGAATGATGCTTTTACTTCAATCAGGACAGTCGAAGGATATCCTAAAGATCATTAGGGTATGCCCAATCGCTATCCCAAGCAGAACCAGGAAACAAAGTCACAATCAACTGCTGCAGAGCAGCCCGCTCTGCCTTTGCAGACACATTTACTCCTTTTCTATAACACCAAGGCCATTTAAGACACAGAAATACAGGCACATTTTGCAAGACAGGAATCTACAGCTCCTTGGGAAACCAAAACACACATCACTAGAGGTTTGCCTGCTCGTTTCCCTCAGCTCCTCATTTACTTTCCATACCCTTTGGGGGACTGTTTTCAGATGCTTTGCTTACATAAAAAAAAACCAAAAAGAAAATAAATTTTAACACTGACATATTTCTAGGTTTCTAGAAATCCCTCAGAGTGTAATCTTGGTCGTGTTCCACCAGAAGTTTTCCTGTAAAATAATGTGTTTTCCCTTCCCTATTCATTTTGAGGCTGATAGGACCATGATCTCATGGCTAGTCCCGCCAACTCTTCCAACACAATTTGCTGCTTCACTCTCGGCCAGGGGACACAAGAAGCCATTATTCAGTTCTTTTCCCGTGCCCATCAGAAATCTAGAGAAAAAAAGGAACAATTGTTACCACTAATTGTGGCCAAAAGGCTTTGCATTCACTATTGGATTAAGTGTTCTGCCCAAGTAAGGACATGGTCCGCAACCTATTGGAGCCCAGCTGTCTACTCCTGGTCAGCTATTATAAACCCTTAAACCACTCCTCAAGACTCATCACTGCTGAAAGACCTACAATTAAACAGCAATCCACCCAAAGGGAACTTCTAATAATGCCCCTTCTCTGCTACCTACCCACAGCAGCCCAAGTGCTTCTTTTACAGCTCCACACATTGGGCCAAAGTCCCACGGACACAAGAACACCAAATTTTCACCATGTCCCAAGAGAAAGTTCAACAGGTTTCACACGTTCTTCATCAGACAACACCTCAACAAATTAGCTGCTCTGCATTCCTAAAGCTGCCCAGGGAGACCCCGCCTGCCAAAAGCCCAGGACAGCAGCAGCCCCTAGGCACCACTGCGGCTTCCCCACGGTTACCTGGCATCTGCTCCTGGCACACTCCACACTCCAGTGACTCTCCTGCTGCTGGATTTGAACACAAACCCATTAAGGCATTAAAAAAAAGGTTTTTTCTATGTTAGTTGTTAATTTATTTTCCTCAATAGCCCAGAAAGCACATAGCTAAATGTTTTATGATGTACATACCTGTGAAACAGAGTGGGCAAGAGGCAAGAATTAAAAAGCAGGGGGAAGCAGACATGAGACACAATAAAGTGTAGGTAGGCCCTATTTTAAGCTGAACCTAAGTTGATCACTACATCAACTCATGTTGACCTCTCTGTGAACTTCCAAACATACATGTCTTTTCAAATCAAGATATGCAATTTTAGGAAAACAGGAGCTACATGCTCAACATACCTGAATACCTGGCCAGTGGATAGGTGTGACAGACCACAAAGACCAAAAAGGAAAAATAAACCATGTGGTCACATACCCTTATACAAGAAGAGTGAGACCAACTTGCAGCAGAGTTGGAGAACTCACCTAAGAGGTTACCAGGAGGGTTTCTCTGGTCTTTCTCTGCAACAGGACTTGCCAGCTGAAGTACAGACCAGGATGACAGTAATGTATTAGGGTAACTGGCATTGTATCTTGTCTTAATCACTAGCTATAATATGTAATAATGATTTGATACATTGCCTTTCTATCTTTATGTCCTGGTTTAGGGCAAATTTGGGAGGAAACCTCCGAATGGGGTTCCTCTGCAAAAGCAAATCCAAACGGCCCCTCCCCTACAACTGGTCCGGGAAAAAAACTTCCTTGGAGAAAAGTGGAAAAAACTATTTATTTAACAAAGTGCCCACGAGCACAGAGAATGAATAATATGGAACAATGAAACCTCTTGTTCTGAAGCGAGATGGTAAATTGAGAAAAGTCCTTGCTGTGGAAAGCAGCTCGTGTCTCTCAGTCTTTTATCAATTCTTCTAGCGCTGGAGAAAAATGCTGTCCTGGGCCCCAGAGGGCACAGGTGTGATCTCTTGATTCTCCTCTGGGTTTTTAGTCCGAAGCAGGTTTAAACAGTTCTAAGAAAAGGAAAAAAACACACCAAAAAACCCAGTCCAGGGAACTTCTCTGCCCTAGCTAGCTAAAACTAACTAAAAAGCACAGGAGATCTCTGTCCACTGTCTGTTCAGAGCCCCAGCTGAACAGACCGAACAGGAGAAGAATGCAGAGGAGTGAGAG
>VYZR01106170.1:4712-47057 GCA_013400675.1 Oxylabes madagascariensis
TATGATTTCTGCCAAGCTTGTGGTGTCAGAGTATACAGGCACCACAGCAACTGCTCTCTGATGACAGCCCTAGGAGAGGACTTTTTGCATGACTCACCTCTGATGTGGTGTCACCTGTAGCTGCCTAACCCCTCGGGATTGTTAGTCTGGTACCTCAAAGCCAGGAATGAAAACTTGAGGTGTCTTCTCTACCCTGTGAGCTGGCCAGGAGATGGGACAACTGGCAGGAATGCTAGGACAGGCCAGTGGTGACCCACTGCCAACCCACAGCCGTCCACGAGCACGCGATCAGCAGGCCCCGCTGGTCCCCTGTCCTCTGCTGTCCCTGACGGATGTCTGTGCTGTTTGCAGGTCCCGTGGCAGTGATCAGCGGAGAGGAGGACTCAGCCAGCCCTCTCCACCACATCAACCACGGCATCA
Source organism: Oxylabes madagascariensis (assembly GCA_013400675.1). NCBI lineage: Eukaryota > Metazoa > Chordata > Aves > Passeriformes > Timaliidae > Oxylabes > Oxylabes madagascariensis. The sequence goes on from VYZR01106170.1 coordinate 5,133, forward strand.
CGACGCCGTCGTCGCTGGAGGCGGGCCCGGACACGGTGGTGATCGGCATGACGCGCATCCCCGTCATCGAGAACCCGCAGTACTTCCGACAAGGTCACAACTGCCACAAGCCAGACACGTGTGAGTGCCCGGCCCGGCTGAGGGGTGGGCAGGGGGGCGCGGGAAGGAGGGCGAGGAGGAAGAGGTTAAGAGGATGAGGAAGAAGAGAAGGAGGTTTTTGAGGAGAGTGGGTCTTGGTATGGTCCAGAAACCAAAGCGAATCTCAGGTCTCAGAAATCACGACATACATGTAGATGCTTCCAGAAAAGACTTTCCACTCTCACCTTCACCTCCCTTCACCCTCCCTCCGCCACCCACCTGTCACCTTCCCCCCCCTGCCTGAAAGTGCCATTCCAAGCCGGGCTCTTCCTCATCAGCTCCAAGCATGAGGTCCCAGGTGTGAGCAAGAGCCCCCTGGGAGCGTGGGGATGGATGTGACCCCTGCTTGGCTGGGGAAAGGACCTGCCTCCCCTTCCTCCTCCAGCAGTTTCCCAGTCATGGGGCTGCCTCTTTGGCTCCCCAAAGGGCCAGGGGGAAGCTCAGGATACATGGGCATAGGTGTGGCAGATGCCTGGAGCTGTCTTTGTCTCCAGGAATTCTACATGCCGGATGTCTTGTTTTTATGGGCTTCTGTAAAGCTTCTGTATCTTTCCTGTATAAATTTGGATCATGAACTGGGCTCATTAGACAAGCAGGAGGTGATCAAGCGGCCCTCTCCACTTTCTGTTTCTAAATTCTGAGCATAAAAGAAAAGTGCTGTGTAAAAGGATGCTTTTCTGGGAGTCCTGCACCACTTCCCACGCGAGTGGTGGGATGCAGCCTTCCCCAGCATGCGGCTCACAGGCGGTAGCTGAGCTCTCCCAGGCCTCTCACCAGCTCTGAGATGCAAGCTGAGCAATGCAGGAGGTTTGGGTCACATTCCTCTGTTGCTATTGCACATCCTTTTGGTGTGTCTCGATTCCAGGTAGAGCTGGGAAAATAAAAATCCTGCAAAACAAAAGGTGAAAAAGCCCTGAGCTTGGGCTATCTCTGTGGCCCAGCCAGAAGCAGGGAGTGCTGTGCTGGTGTCACCTCTGCTCCTCTTTGGCTGCTGCTGACTCACAGGTGCAGGAGGCAGGACTCAGCCCCTGCAAACAGGGAGAAGCCCCATCTCCCAGGCTGCGGGAAGCCATGAGGCATTAAGTGCTCAGCAGGAGCACGATACTCCTGCCCTCCATTTCTCCATCAGGGGAAGGGGAGCTGCAGCTGCTGCTCCCATGGAGGTATCCCTTGGGATGCACTTTGCACCCTTGTGTGTCCTGCTGGCTCGTGCCCAAGCCCTCAGCACCGTCCTTCACTTGACAGAGCAATGGGATGTACCCAAAGAACGTGCCTGGCTTTCCCCTTGATTTTCATTTCAATGTGCTAAATTTGGTCTGTTTGTAGAGAGGGGAGGAGGAGGGCGGTGATTAGGCAGGAGTGGAGAAGCTGAATGTAGCGTGGTTTTTCTGTGCTGTTAATTATATATTTTTCATTTCTTATAGCACCTCATCTCAAAATGATTTACAAACTCTGATGGCTTGGGAGGGAGGGCTCCCCCGCTTTACTTTTTCTTCCTTTCCCTCCTGTGCTGGCTCAGATCTCTTTAATCTGCACGCCGACCATTGCAAGACGTGGGTGCTGTTGAGGCTGTGCAGTAGCAGAGCTCAGACCCCAAAGGATTGAGTTTTGCTCTGAGCCCTTGCCCTGTGGGACTTGTCAGAGCTGGGTGGGTTGCAGGGGAAGTCACTCACAGCAGGATGTGACCTCAGAGCTTCACGAGGCTGTTTGAGTAGGATCTGAAGGGTTCACAGAGATGCTTGGGATGGCATCTGCAGGCGCTTCTCCTGTGAAGGGTGCCACAGGAGGGAATGCTCCAGGTTTTCCGTGACTGCAAGGCAGTGGGGCTGAAACCAAATCCCACAAGACTGGTACTCCCTTTGGGGGATAATAAGAAGCAAACTACAGCTGGTTGCTTGCAGGCTGAAAACCTTAATTTTTTTAGATTTTAGATTGTCATTCATGGGGCAAACCCCAGTCCTTGACTCCTCAGGCAAGGTTGAACTTGGTGTGTGTTTTGTATTTTAGTCCCCAGGCCTTAACTTGGTCAAAACTTCGAACTTCACTGGTGGCTTTGCTTAAGGCTGGAAAGTTTCATAATTCACCTATTAAATTAACCATGCTTTGGGGAGCTTTTGCTGTAAGGGATTTGTTTGATCTGATGTGCTCTACTCAACATAAGCCTGGGCTGGAGAATATTTGTTGCTCCTGTTCTCCCTGTGGTTGTCATGCTGGAGGGTTTTTCTCTCCCCCTGTGCAAAGCTTGGACACAAACACTTCTCCATTTGCTGTCACTTCTAAAGAGAGCTCCTCTGGGCTGGGGAGTGCCTCGATGCCCAGCTGAGCCTGCACAGATGCAAACTCCTGCCACCCCCTCCCCCAGAGCTGCTGCCCAGCTGTGAGCAAAGGTGTTCTGTGGCACCCAGCATCTCTCCTTTGCACTGAGCTGTTGCCAGAGCAACCTCTTCAGCGAGAATTTTCCCTCTCCAACATGAAGCTTTTCTCCTTCCTCCCTCCTGCAAGCATCCTTGGATGCTGCCTGGGTGGAGGACATGCCGATACCCATTGCCGTGCTGCAACGAGGGGAGCCAGCTCTGTGTGCTTAATGCAGTATTAATAGTACATTGATGTGATATAGATTTCTGTCACCCTCCATACTAGCAAGCATCGCTTATCATGCAGGGATGACGGATGTTTATTCCCAGCCACTTAGCTCTGCATAATGGAGTTGCAGCTGAAATATGGAGAGCAGCTTCCTGCCTGTGGAGTTGGAGGCCTCTTGCTCCCTCTGTGCAGTGCTGTCCCATGGGATCTTCTTGTTGACGTGTCCTCAAGGAGACAGAGATGTATTCTTCACTGGGAATGTGCGGTCCACGTGTCGATGGGATGAAGGACACAGGAACCAGCCCTCACTTCTGGCTTTCTGGGATTTTTGCAGTTGTCTTACCCTCTTTCTGTTGCTGCCTGACTTAGTGCAGAGGTGGGACAAGCTTGACTCAGAATTCTCTTTCCCTTCCTGGATGAGAGGTCCTCAAAGAGCCACGGAAGACACCAGCACCACCCTGTTTTCTCATGTTGAAGCATTTAGTTGTTGAGAAGATACTCCGCCATCTCTGTGCTGTAAATCTGCCATCTGGGCAGCACAGGGTTTGCATCCTGTCCTTGCTTTAGCTGTCCTTGGCCCTACCTGGAAGGTTAAAGAAAGGGTTTGGCAATGTGGACAGCCCAACCACAAGTGGATAACAGAAGAATTGGCTAAAACTGCCTTTTTCTCCTGATCTTGTGCCCATGGAAGGGAAACCAAGTTCTGCTTGGCAAACAGCAGCCAGAGGAGCAACAGGTTGTGATGAGTTTGCACCCCTGTATGTGGAAACAAACAGACCAGAGGAGAAGAATGGGGCTTGTGGCAAGCACTGTGGGCAGAGAAGGTGATGAGGATGAGAGTTTGGGACTACATAACATCAGCCTATGGTCAGAGATTTTGGTAATGCAAAACACAATGCAGTCTACCCACATTTGTGGCCAGAAGTCGGCTGTTTGTCCTTCTGGGTAGGCTTGGCAGTAACAGCACATTCTTACCTTATGTCCCGCTCTTGAAATTCAGGATTTGAATTCCCAAAATTCAGATTTTGTAATTATGAGTAGCTGGAGATTTCCGTGGTGAAGTATTGGTAATACTTCAGAAGAAGCATTTTGGAAGGTTGTTTTATTTTAATAATAGTAATTAAGTAGTAATTAATTCTAAGCACAATGCATCAGATGCAGATTAGTTCTTGGATCTGATCTCTTGAGCTTTACTCAAATGCCACAGCACAGTTTTAGAGTTACTCAGTTCCCCTGTATTTCTCCTCTAACAAAACAGGTCTTCTGGAGAATGACACAAATTGGAGAAAAAAAATCCAAACCCTGATGGAGAAAATTGATCTGGGGGGCAGATCCCCGCCTGTGTCCCAGCAGTGGATGCTCAGCTGCAACAAGTACTGTGAAGCTGGACTTTTGAGGCAAATTCTTTGATTTTGGGGGAGGTTTTTGCCAGCCACGACTGGAGCTGGCTGTGTTTTCCAGGACTGGCGCAGTCTGGGGACTGGGATGCATTCTCCACACGGGTGGAGCAGCCGTCCTTTCCTAGAGTCCTAATGAGGGCTTTTTTCAACCTCATTTATTACAGGCTGCCCTGACATAATTACATATTCGAAGTTAGTAATTACACGTATTCATGCTAATTAAGTAATTAGATATAATTACACTAACTGTAAATACATGGTAATCGGCTAAAAAGAAGTACTTCAGAAAAAAACAAGGCAAATCACACAATAAAAGCGCCATCAGCACTCTTTCACTCAGTACCCTGTCTTTTTCTTGTATTTCAGTGCAGCTTAAAAGGAACATCATGGTCATTTAAAAAATCAAATTTCTTCAACAAATAGATTTTCTTACCTCTGCTTTCAATAGATCTCAAAAACTAAAAAGGATATTTACCCTTAGCGCTGTTAGTTTTTTTTTGTTTGGATAGTGTGTTTTGTTCATCCTGGGCATGGGAAGATAAAAAGTATGCAGCATTTCTATTTTCGGTCAGTTCATGGTCTCATTTTTGCCAAAAACAGCAACAAAATAAAACTGAAGTCATAAGTGCTTGCAGTTTTATTTGCCTAAAAAAGAAAACTGAAACATTTGGTAGTGGAAAAGAAACTTTTCCTTTTTTTTATATATATATATATATTTTTTTTTTTTTTTCCCAGGGTTAAGAGAATTTGTCAAATTTTTATGTAATATGAATGTGGAGTGCAGGGTGAAGTGACAGCAACACTCTGCTTCCCCATGCCCAGCCTGGGGCCAGGCTCTACAGGTTTCAGTCCCTCACACAGAGCTCTGCTGTTTCTCCAAACTATTCTGTTCCTCTTGTCTCCTCTAAAATGAAGTCCCCAGGCTCTTCTCCAGAAGGGGCCAGCTCCCATTACTCTTCTGAAGTAGGTTTTTGTGGGTGAAGACTCTTCTGTGCTGGAGCTCTCGTGGTCTTACAGTCTCGTCCTTCTCACTCAGCTCATGTGAGATATTTTAAGGGTTTTAACAAGGACCTGTGAGTAGCTCTTTACTCATTTATGTGTGTTTTGCTACTCTGTGCTGTGTCTCCTCGCTGTTCGTAGCAAAGCCTGGGCTTGTGCCTGGGGACTGTGGAAGAGCCCTGACCTCAGAGTTCAGCTGCCAACAGGTGAAGGTGTTGGGGGTCTCTGCAATGACCTTCTGCCCCCAAATTTCCCTCTCTTCTGTTTTGCGATTGGCTCTCATAGAAACTGCTCTGAGCTCCGAGATGTGAACATCCTGCAGAAGATTTGGATGTTGAAGAAGCCTTGTGGGCTCTGTCTGGCTGTTCACAGAGCAGGTGTTGTAGATATCTGAATAAATGTGTGAGCAACCAAAATGACTGCTTCTGTCCCCCAGCAGAGGAGAACTGAACTTCCCTTGGGCCCAGAATCACCTTCTTGTCCCCTTGCCCAGGCTACAACATCTGACCAACAGGAGACATACAGTGGGACTTGATCCAACCTTCCCAGCTCTCAGTTTTCCTGCCTGGGGCTGTTTTCTGCTCTGCATCATTTCTTCTATCCCTGAAAGAGCACGTGGAAGACATATCCACGTTTTCTGGAAGTTCACCCTACCTTTGCAGAAGTGGAGTGTCCATCCCACCTATTGCGCCTGCGCTTTGAGTTGCAGTCTCACACTTCAGACCTTCCTGCTGTGATGCGGCTACAGAAATGAGGTTTCTTCAGGATTTCTTGGAAAGGCAGGCAAGATCCAGTGCCTCTACCTTACCCCTCAGCCAGCTCTGGAGATGTCTGTGTGGTTGTACTGTGAGGAAGAAAAGCAGTGTGGCTCTGCCTGGTCCCTGCCTGCTTTAGGAGGAGCTGCTGGAGCCAGCAGTGCAGCCCTGCTTGCTCCAGATGGGATGGGCACCTGGCGTTCTTTGGACATAGGCCATCACCTCCTGCTGCTGTTTGGATTTTAGATCCGTTCTCTGCTGCTTTAACGTGTGTTTACTGGAGATATTTGTACCAACACCCAGGATCAAAGGGGGACTAGCAGGCTCCAGCCCCTGTGTGGGGAAGTGATGCTGGCAGTACAGCTGTGTGATGATACATTGGTCCCTGGTGATGAAGATCCATGAGGAAGAGAAACCCTGAAATCAAGAAGAATGTGACTTTGGGCTGTGGATGGTGAGCAGCCTGCGGAGAGACGGCTCTGGTGGTGGAAATACTGCTGGATACAGACATCAAGGGCTTGACAAGGAAGTATTTTCTCATACAAAACTCTGCTTTTCTCCTCTGCCTAAAAGCCTCTCCACTGGACTGTTTAATCCCGATGTCTGTGGGGCCAGCAAGCAGAGTTGGCTCGCCTGGGGCAATTTCAGGAAGGGAACTCGTGATGTGTGAACTGTCAAGAACTAAACAAGCCAGATGAGAGGAGGTCTTGACCTGTTTTCCTACGGGATTTGGAGTGGCTCTAGTGCAGTAGGCTGCTCTTTTTGCCTGGCAGCCTCATCCCTGCATCAATTGGGTTGGACCGGAGTGCCCAAGGATGCAGCATCTCATGGAGGATGTGTATGTACACTCTGATATCCCACCTTATATCCAGCTCCCTGCTCATCTCATACAGGGGCTCACAGCCTCCCACTGCTCTTGCAGCATTCCCTGGCCTCCACACACCCCCTCCACTCTCCCTGTCCACCCACCCATGGTCTGGCTTGAGTCCAGACTCATCGTGGCAGGGTGAGAGGAGTGGGACACAACAGGGATAAACCCAGGTTTACATTCCCTCTGTTACCAGTTGTGTGTCTGGGTGTTGGTTCTTCTCCCTATCCCTTTGTGCTTGTGGTGTGCTCAAACCCGAAAGAGGTGCCTGTGCCAGAGAGAGCAGGGCTCTGTTCACCAGCCAGCACTCCTCATGGCTGTGGTTTCATCCCTGCAAGACAAGAGGTAGCGACAAAGTGCTCAACCTGAGGCTACTGCAGACTGGGGTAGCCCAGGTGTCAAGAGTGTCCTCCTAAAGACTTGTCAATTGTGTGAGTTTTGCTGTGGGTCGCTGTAAAAATAGCTGGTGTGTGTATGTGTGCATGGGCAGCGTGGTGGTATTGATTTCTTTCAGCCCTCATTTAAACATTTGTCTTGTTTTTGAATGAGTTTTTTGGGGCTTATAATGCTTGGCTGTTGGGAAAGTGTCTGGCAGCTGGGGTACCTCTGCATTCCTGGGATAAAGGGGATGTGCCCATGGTACCTGGCCACGGGGTACCCCTGAAGGAACCAGGAGTTCCCAGAGTTTGCAAGGACATTGTGTTGTGACGTTTTAGTCTCTGCAGGCTCTTTTTCAGGTTTAAAATCTCTCAGAAGTGCGTGGGGCCTCACTGTGATCAGACAGGAGGTGTCTCTGGTTTGGAGATTGCAGGCTCTCATTGTTCGTTGATTGTCTGGCTAAATTGTGATTCCTAATTAGAAATAGCTGCTATTGTTTAGGATTTGGAGCAGTTTTGCATGACTGCACACACAGCAGGAACATTATTAGTGGTGCTGCCCTGTGGGACAGGAAGTACAACCCAGAATGTAGCAGAGAATCTGCACATCAGTGGAGGTTAAAAAACCCCAAACCTGTGCTTAGTGCTGCTTTTGGGCTAAACAGCCCAAAACATCCCATTCAGTCCTGAAACTTGGGGAAAGACCCATGTAAAAAAATATTCTGCCTAAAGAGTTTCTTGTGTGGAAGGAGGCTTTTGTTTCCCAGCCTTGTGTGGTGGCTGGCTCTGAGGAGATGGGGTGGGCAGAGAAAGATGGCTCCTAGCAGCACTGGGCAGGTGGAGCAGAGCATGATTGCTTCATGTAAAAAAAATGCAGGAATTGTCATTTTTGATTGCTGGACACTTCCAGCCCACCTCAACATCCTACTGTGTTGTTCCTGTTGGTGGGTGCGGACAGGGAGTGCTCAATGGGATGAAGGAAGGTGCTGCTGCTCATGGAGGCACCACTTCTGCTGGTGTGCTCCCAAAGCCCTGCCCTGAAGCAGCTGTTTTTCACCGTGGTTGACAGTAAGGCGCTGCCCTTGTTGAACAAGATGTGATTTGCTGAAGTGAACATACCCACTGGAGAACTCAGCAAACCCATTTCCATGTGCAGCTGATGTAAGATTTGTATGCAAGCATCTCGAGGTGAAAAGTACATTGGAGTCACAGCGTGTGAGGATTGCTCTCAATGCCTGGGCTTGTCTCCCATTAAGGCAGGGTTTATTGCATAATCCATTTTTAGATTCCTGCACACTCATTCCTAAACACACTGCAAATTACCCAGTGCTGAGCCTTGCTTGAATCTGTTCAAGCCCTCTCTCCCTGCCCCTCCCTGGATACATCTCTCCAGGAGGAGGGAACAAACCCAGACTCAGTGAAAGCATGAACATTTCTGTGTGTACCACACCAAGGATCAGGCTGTCCTGCTGTCTGCAGCCAAGCATGGTCAACATGGGATGCAGTACTCAAATTAAGTGGTGATTTACAGTTTCATGTAGACTCAGCTTTTTCTGATGCTCGTTCCAAGTTCCTTTGTTGATGCTGCAGCAACACCTGAAGTTTTTTGTCACTGCTGTGGGTCTGTAAAAATGTCACACCTTTCTTTCAGCCCTACTAACCTATTTTTCCTCACTGAATCAGAGCACTGAGTCTGAAGGTTACTATACCTACCTATTTTTATATATAAATCTCATATATATGTTTGATCTATTTCAAATGCACTGGTTTATAATGTATGGACATCTGTTCTTATCTTGTACTTTTAACAGGTTTTACATCATCCTTCCCTGTCCAACCACCTTTCTCCTTTTTTCCCTTTGTGAGATAAAAGAGACCTTTTGTTTTCCCTTACAAACATCTCTTAAATTCAGGACAAGCATTTTCTCTCGCTCCCATAAGTGTGACAGGAGACAGCTAAGTCTCCTAAGTATAAATGGCAAATTGCAATTAGAAGAAAACACTGGAGCAAAATTTCTTCAGTCCTTGTCTCCCTTCTCCCAGCTCTTCTCACCCCTCCACCTCCCTCTTGCAGGATTAAGCCAAGCTAATCCTCAGATGAGCAAGATCTTGGGAAAGCAAAGAGCCAAGGGAGGAGAAAGAAAAATCCTTCACACTCAACACTAATAAGGAAATTATAGGCATCCTACATTATGAATTGGATGAATTTTTAATGGTTAGAAATGCAGTTGATTTATAATGCATCCATCCTGGACTGCAGGGCCTGTCGCCAGCTAATAAATAAATGACAGGCCCCTTGTATTAAAAGTATCAGTCATTTTATGTCTCTGTGCTGTAATTGATGAGGAGCATTGAGAAAGGGAGGTGGTGGCCATCAGGTGTGTGCAAGAGCAAGGACCTTGTGTTTCAGGCTGTACCTGGGGGCTTGGCATACGAGAAAGTTACAGCCCAATCTTCCAAATCTTCTCTCATATGGGCCACGGCTTCTGCTCTATCCCACTGCTCACATTTCAGAACCAGAGAAATAAAGAGCTTAGCTGGGGCTGCGTGGTTTTGAAAGGTCATTTTAAGCCCAGCTTAGGGCCCTGTTTAACTTGTCTTACGCTCTAGAACAAGTTAGTTACCCTGGCCAGCAGGAATGGCTCCATCTGAGGTGGCTGCCCAAAGGTTCCTTCCTACATGTGGAGTGAGGTAGGAGGCTTTGGGTCTGCCTCGTGTGAGACTCCTGGTGAAGGCTGGGGGAGGCTGTGCCGTCTGTTCTCCTGACAGACCTGGCTATTGGCACAGCCAGGGTGAGACGAGCTCAGAGTCAGGGATCAGCGTGAATTCGTACAAATCCCACCACAAATGTTCACACTGAGGCTGGGCTAAAAATAAATTCTGGGCAAATCCCAGAGATGGGGTGGGGTGGGGCTGTTCTGCTCTCGTGCCAGATCCCAGCAGAGCCCAAATGTCAGGGGAACATTACTGAGAGCATGGCAGGCAGCTGAGTATTTGAGGGATGAGTATATTTCATCGCCTTCTTAACGAGGAGAAGTAACCTGGCATGTCATATCTCCACTATTTCCTGGAAGGAGGCATTTCTCCTTCCAGTCCGTCAAAGGGCTGCTGAGCATCTTCATCTCCACTTTATGGATGAGGAGAGGCAGCTGGAAAGACATCAATTTGCTCAAGGTCACGCCAGGTTGCTGACAGCTAGCAGCCTGGCCCATGTTCAGCCCACTGGACCATGTTGCATGTTTATGAGTCCCCACCTGAAGTCCTTTCACAGCCAGTCTTTTGGAGTCAGAGGGTTAGATGGATAAACACATCCTTGGAGCTGTCAGCTGCGCGTTATGATCCCAGAAAATGGCAATTCTGAGCTTTTCCTGCTCTTTTCCAGATAGCATAGATCAAATTCTCCCTTTCCACCTTCATGGGGGCCATGCTAGCCTTAATGTGTTCTGCTTTTCTCTCTTGACTGCTTCTGAAGAGGCCTTTCCTTGCAGGTCTCCTCCCACGTAGGCATTGCATCCTGCCTGGCTTCACTGGAGTGTGTTGGAACCCGAGCGCTGGGCTCAGAGGAAAAGCAGTCATTTTTCAACTTGGCTTCAGTTCCTGGCTGCAGGAATTAGGCAGGGAGGCTGGGATATGAGCCTGGCTGCCCAAGGAAAGCACTGCTCTCTAAGATGCAGACTTTCATCTTGACCTGGAGGAAGGAAACGCTTATTGCCTTATTTATTACATTTCCCCATAGCAGTGTAAATACCATATCCATGATAGATACAGATCTTATGAATAATATAGAGATTTGAACTAAGTAATTGCTGTGCTTTTTTTAATACAAGAGATCCTCGGTGTCGAGTAGTAATAATGATCTGTCTTGACATGGGCTCTGCAGAGGGCGATTGCAAACCCCAGTTCCGTGAGAATTTGAGAAATTGGGGGAGAAATCCTAATGTGCTGTTCATCCCCTCTGTTCCCTGTGGGACACTTCAGAACAAGTATCCTGTCTGCTGATTTTTTCTCAGCTTTCCCTAGACCCTCTGAGGACAGGAAGGCTAAGTGGGTTTTGGGAAAACAAATCCCTTTTGTAGGCAGGCTGGGCTGGGCTGTCAGAGGAGGCAACTTTCGGAGGAAATGTAATACAAAGATCCTAGCAGCTCCCTGTGGTCACTAACAGTTCTCCAGACATTTCTGGAAGAGCAAAATGATTAGTTACAGTGAAATAGCTAAATTCAGGCGGAGGTAGTGATATTTTATGTGTCTGCTGATCTGAGCCTTGCCTCTTTCTCTATAGCTTTAATATGAAGCTCTCCTTTCCACTTGCTCTCTGAAACCATTGTGCAGCCTTGCTGCTGTGTGCTGTTAAACAGGTGGCTACGTTACTATGAGAAATTCTCTATAAAGTCCACTCTTTAATGCCTTAGAATCTTTGGGGATGAATTTAAGATATTAAAAACTATGGAGATGTAACAGCTTTTTGCAATGACATTGTTGCAGGGGAAAGGATAAGGGGATAGCAATCACAGGATGTGGTGTGGGTCACTTTGTGCCTTGCATCATTGGTGGCAGGGAGCTGGTAGCCCCACTGGCTGGTCCTTCTTGCTCCCCGCTGCAGAGGTGTTGGTGTTACAGCTGCAGAGCTCCAAGGCCTCTTTAAATAAATGGAGCTGTCTGAGAAGGCTATGAATGCCTTTTCAATTTATTTTTCCCCCCCAAACATAGCACCTCAAATCTGAGTCAGGTTGTTAACCTTTTCATTCCTCTCTTTCTAGCCACATGTGCTTTAAGGTTATTTCTCATCCTTCTTCCACCATCACCCTTTTAACAGGAATGAGGGCAGGTGAGACCAGTGGACTCCATAGCCCATGTTCTCACCTTGTCAGTCCAGGAGGAGCAGGTCTTGCTGACCTCTGTGGGCTGTTAGGAGCAGGGACCATAGGCTCAGGTGTTTCTTTGATACAGGAATGGTAGCTCATTAACACTCTGTGCCCCGCAGATAACTTTTATTGATCATCAGCTGCTTAATCAAAATCTCTATCACAGTTTGTTTCGATTATTTTTTCCGTCTCTTCATCTCTGGAGAATTGGCTTAGCCAAATTTAATGTACTCATTATGCAGTTGGGAAACCACTGCTATGGACTGCTATGTAAATCAAGAATTTAGGAACTCTTGATTAGGAACTCTTTAACAAGGTGCTTGTTGTGTCCTCCTTCCCACATGTAGCAGGATGAATGTGCTGGATGCATATTCCTCTGCCTGATGTGGTGAAACAGCCATGAAGGAAGTTTGGCTGAACTGGGTTTTGACCAGCTTGGGGTGGCAGAACTCCCCTCCCAGGTTGCACAGAGCCCAGGCTCCACATCTACATTCCCACAGTCCTGGTACTGTGAGGAAAACAACAGGCTGCTGTGCCTGGTCCTGTATCTATACAGATGTGAGCACCCCTGAAATCAGCACCCTTGGGTATATTGTTCTTGGGCCACAGCTGGAAACTCTGTGAACAGTGGCTTTACTCTTTTGAAAACTGTCAGAGCTTCTGGGTAAAAGGAAGCTGTGCAGCAAGTGGCAAAAATATTTCCCAACTTCTGCCACGTATGTAACAAGCAGCTCTGAGAAGCATCAGGCCAGTTTGAGCAGGGAAACAGAAAAGGCTTGGGAGGGAAGCCCTGAGACAGGAGTGCTGCTTGTTGTGCCACTCCAAACTTATTTCTTACTCTCGTTATGATGGATGTCCTGATATGATTAATTTTCATTTTGTCTTTTAACATTTACTGCATAAAATTATTCTCCTTGATCCTATACCCTATCAGGGCTACGTACTCCATGCTGGCTATGGTGTTGCAATGACCTAATTTGATTGCAGAGGGTCGTGTCCTGTATAATGTTGTCTCATTTTCTCAGTAGTCGATGCAAACTCAATTTTATTTTCTTTGCAAAGAGGGGAAGAGGAGGTAGGAGCCCAGAATCCACAGTCAAGCTTATACCTGCAGCACTTACCTCGTTGCCTGGCTGTAATGTCCCATGTAGCTCAGCTTGGATGAGATCTGCAGGCTTGTTTTATTTATTAATTTTCCTGCTGGTGCTGAAGGGGAGAGAAGATGGAGAAGGGCCCTCATTTGTGGGTGCTGGCCCCGCTGATTAGCCTCAAGGAGTCATTAATCCAACAGGCTGGACGCTCTCTTGATGGAGTTTATCTCAGGAGGGGAGGGTTAGCTGTGTCTCCCTGTGGGCTCTGGATGAGTGTTCAGCTCTCTCCTCTTGTCTCCAATCAGATGCTTGGTCCTTTGCACCGCTGTGTTTCACCTGCCTCAAAAACCCTTCACCTGCCTTCCGCCTCTGTCATTTACGAGCAGCTCAGAGGGGAGAAGGAGGGTCTGGTCTCAATTTGTGTGGCTCATTTGCATGTGAAATGAGCACGTCCCTTCAGCAGAGCTGCCAGCAGCCTCCTGGCCCCACTGCTCTCATTCAGCACGGCTTTGACAGCTCCAAGGCTGTGGCTCGGTGAGCGGTGGCAGGGCTTGCTCATAAACTGGAAGTGTCACTGTGTTTTTGCAGAGCTCGTCCAGAAAATGGTGTTTCTCAGGAGCTCATAAAGGAGGTGTCAGCCTGGGATTTGGTCTGTGGAAAAAGAACCGGCTTTTGCAAGCTGCAGAGTGCACAGGCTCTCAGCTCTGGCTCCAGGGCCATCCCTGCTGGCTGGGATTGCTGCTGGGGCAAATCACTCAGATGATGGTTTCATTGCTAATCTCCTCGTGGGTCCTGGACTCTCTGACTCTGTATTCATCTCAGGGTATTCCTCATTCTCAGCCCTGTCTTTTCTTGTCCTGTTGGGCTTTCAGTGGGCTTTTGATTGAAAATGAATCTGTTGTGGAGAGAAAGGAGGAGTCAGAGAGGCACTGGCAGGCAAAATCTACATAGGAGTTGAATGAATAAATCAACAGGTCTCCAGGTGTGCCACCAAACAGGCTCTCTTATCTTGATCCAAGGATTTAGTGGGAAGAGGCCAGGCAGTGGAGTGGCAGTGGTCTCTCTGGCTGGGAAGGACCAAGGGAATAGAATTGTAAATCCTGAGGACAGGAAGAGGGGGAGGAGACTGGACATTGGTCACTCATGTGACCCTCCTTGCAAGAATACCAGGTTCCATGAAGGAAGCACAAATCTAGGCCTGATTTTTTTCTCAATTTCGAAATATTTAATCAGAGAATCAAATATGATGTCTTTTTAAGAAGAGGCTGGCACATGGCAGCTGGCTGAGTGTTGCAATCAATGTATCCGCTGTGGAATGTTTCCTGCAGAAGTATTACATCCTCTCTCATTTACTTGATGATCTTTAGGGTGAATCAATCAAAAGATGCTGCACACAAATAGTTCAGACTATGATCCTGTGGGTGTCCATTACAGAGGTATTTACTCCATGTTAATGGACCTGTTGATTAACAAAAAACCCTACCGTTTTTAAAATAGAAAGCTGTTACTTGATGGCAATAGTCAGCATTGCTTTTTCTGCCTCCCCACCTCCCCAGCACAGCTCTCATTCTGTGCCAATGCAGGTGACTGTAACAAAACACAGGTCTGCATTGCTGGGGTAGGAGACACATCTCACCTAAGCAGTTATCTGAGGAGAACCTTCTCTTGGAGGTTGGGAAGGGCAGAGAGAGACCTCTCTGTACTCAGTGGGTGATTTCACCCACCACTCTGTGTCTTGTTCTGTTAATTGTGTTTCTGCACCCATCCAGCTTGGCATGTGATGTCCTGTTGGACTTCAGGTATATCTGAAGAAGGTATTCTCCTGAAATCCCCACCAGACCAAGGCTTGGCAGTTCCTTGAGGAGTCTGATTGAGTTTTACACTAGCTGAGTGCACGGGAGTTTTTATTTGGGTCTGTAAGGCTTATAGTCTGCTGGAGCAAGAGTGTTCATTTTTTTTTTCTCTATGACATGGACATTTGTCAAGTCTCCACATTTCTGGGTGAAAATGTGCCCATGTTGCACTGTTAGCTGCTGCTTTTCTGATGCTAGCACGGCAAGAGCCCCAGCTGGAATTTTAAGCATTAGAAGATCAGGACGATGCCTCCTGCAGAGATGTCCTTACCTTTGATAGCCAAATCTGAGTGTACCCAACCCTGTGATGACTGAAGCTATGCAAATGAGGGAGCAGCACATTCAGCGCTGCCAGGGCTCTGGTGTGGCACTGGGAACACATCCCAGGACAGAGCAGTGTGCTGAGCTGTGTGGCACAGCTCCCTGCAGAGGCAGTCACGCAGCAGGGCTGAGCAGCCTGGAAGGACCGGGCTTGTGGCTGTGGGCTGTGCTCAGCCTCATGCTGGTAGATGCCAGCAGCTGTTCTGCGTTCTGGGAGGGATGTTGGGATCTTTCCTGCTCAGCTGGAGGCTGTGGGAGCGTTTGGTCCTCTCCCAGGCTGCTGGTGCAAAGCAGCCACTGTTCAGTTTGGTGGGCCAAGCATCGCTGCAGGCTCCACTGCAGAGGGGACCAACCCCCCCCCCGTGTCACTTGTTTATCTCTGTCTTTTACTGCCACAAACCAACTCACCCAGAGCCGTCCTTCCCACAGCTGGTGGGAGTCAAAGTGCCGAGGCTGTTAGTGGATTAGGGCAGCAGAGTGAAAACCATTTGGCATTTCTATCCTGATTCTTCTGGGTGCCTTTAATTAGCATGATTGCTCAGCTCAGATTTTGCCATGTTCTTTAGCTCCCCTGGTTAGGATAATTATTCCCCCAGCTCCTTTTGTTCCAATTCCTGATCGCTTACAAAGTCTCCTGTTAAAAGCCATTAAATCCGTAATGTGAGAGTAAATGTTCAGCAGCGTTTTTGTGCTCTCAGCCCCACACGTGTGAGCTGGAGCTCGCAGCCCCTGTCCTGCACTCCTCTGCTCCCTGCCACGTGTTCCGTGCTGTGGCATCACTCTCTGCCTCCCTCTCACGCTTCCCCCCCGGACATCCCACGTGTCCCACATGCAGCAGGTTTGTGTGCACACTCTCCCTGCTTTCTGCTGGCACTTTTGGCATCACTCAGCTTGGTTTCCTCTGTGCACAGGCTGGCTTTAACAGCGAGGTTGAATTCTGAGCTGCGGACTGTGATCTCTCACATTTAGTTGCATGTGCAAATATGGAGGTGCCATTAAAAGTGTATGTTCTTGCATATTTTAGCCACGGTGTGGGGAGTTCTTGCTTCAAGGGACAGCTAAAATAGAGGCGGAGATAGCCTA
Organism: Oxylabes madagascariensis; assembly: GCA_013400675.1. Taxonomy (NCBI): domain Eukaryota; kingdom Metazoa; phylum Chordata; class Aves; order Passeriformes; family Timaliidae; genus Oxylabes; species Oxylabes madagascariensis. The sequence goes on from VYZR01106170.1 coordinate 21,463, forward strand.
GCTGTGGTGGAAAGCAGGACTAGATGATGGACAAGAGGAAAGACTTATTTTCCCTATTTTTAAAGTAAAGCTGTTTTCCTCTTTCTCAAGCATAAAAGCCTCCAGTGGAGGGAAAACAGGTTTTTGCTAGCTGTGTTCCCAGGAGTTTTCATGTTGCAGTGCCTCCCCACCCAAAGGCCTGTGAGCTCAGCCCCTTCACTGCCCCTCATCTCTGCTGATGTTTGATCAGCACATGCCAATGGCTCAAGTGGGGCAGACACACGAAGGCTTACACAGAGTGACATGGTGTGAAATAAGATTGGGCTCAAGTGCTTTAAATGCCTTGTGCATTTAGGTGAATTGATGTGAGAGGGAGAAGGGAGAGAGGAAGACTTATTTGCAGACCCAGAACGAAACTGGAGCAGAGAAGGGTCTGGTCTGGCAGATGTGTAGTTTGTTAAGCTCAGAGCTGATTGCTCAAGCAAAAATTCACGGCTAGACCGCTTGCCAGAAAAAGCTTGTCAGAAAGGACTCCTGCTCCTTCCTCCCTCCTTTGAAGGATGACCCCTAATCAACAGCAGACACAGATTTTGGGCTTAGATCTTGAGATGCTGCCCTGCTGTGCTGTGCCAGACCTTCCCCTCTCTGTAAAGCTCACCCTCTGCTCTGGGGTGGAGTGAGGGTTTCCTTACAGAGCAGCAGGCCCCCACAGGGCTCCTCACTCACCTCGTGGGTGCTTTGCTGGCTGCAAGGAGCTTTCCAGGCATTTCATAGGTTCTCTTGCAAAAACCTACCATGTTTCATATTTGGTGGGAGCAAATCCCCTTCTCCTGCAGAATGAAGGCTGCCACAAATACCTGACGCTCATTTGGTTGGCACTATCCAAACGGTCCCACAGGAGCTCCGTAGTATCAGCATAAACCCATGTTTTTCTTCCCCTGGGAGAGCACAGCCTTCCCTGTGCCCTGGGGTGTGTGTTTTAGAGCTTGTGAAATACTGAAAGATACCAAGACATGGTTTCGAAATAAAATCTGGAGCTGGGAGCTCTCCCTTGGGAAGTGTAATAACACCCTTTGACGTATTTTGGTGCAGAAGACAACTTATTTTGAGAACCATCTACTGGGGCAATTATCAAGAGCTGAAGACCTGTGGTGGCAGCTTCGTTTCCAAAGCAATCAGCAGAGTAGGAGCACTGGAGAGACACAGATGAAGAACAATAATTCTGGACAACGCAGCATCCAAACAGCCTAAAAAAAATCAACAAAGCCTTGTTCCTCGAAACTCCCTGCTGCTCTCACTGTGTTTTAGCCCTCAGCTCTTCCTGTTCCCATTTACAGCTCCTCTGTAGTGCTTGGTGCCTCCTTGCCTGCCGAGATCTCCTGCGCTCCTCAGTTTCCATCCTCGGTTTGCAAACTCCACAAAATTGTGTTTTCCCACAGGATGTTCTTCCTGACACTTCAGACTCTCGGGCTTGTACAGCTCCTGGGCTTCCTGGGGGGCAGCTCTGGCCTTTCTAGATGACATAAGGTGTTGCTGGAGCAGATGGCAGAGCAAAGAGACTTGAGCAAGCAAGGATTTATTCTGCGCCTTGATCAGCTCCTCCCATCCTCTGAAGAGCAGGAGAGCATCCCTGGCACTGCCTGGGCTGGGGAGGTCCCAGCTGCAGGCTGCAGCAGTTGTGTGCAATCCTGTCCATCCTCTGTGTCTCCTCTTGGTGTCTGCAGTCATATCCCAGCCCTCTGGCTTTACCAGGCACTTCTGTCCCCTTCTAGAGCCCAGAGCTCCTGCAAACGATGGGAGATTCGGAGCTGGGGCTGTTCCCTGATGGATGTTCAGGACTCTCATTGGTTCCTTTGAAGACCTTGGAGAAAACGTGGTCCTGCTTTGTGCCACCGTTTTGCCGCCTGTGTAATAAATATAACAGCTCCTTCCTCCCCAGGGAATGAGCGAGGCATAGCAAATTAATGTTTATGAAGCACTTTCCAGCTGAAGGAAGTTTGAAACAGAGCTGTTGCTGTTCTAACTCAGGGGCTTCCTTTACTGGTTGGCTCTTTGATGTGGTGATCTGTGGTACTGGTGGATCAGCTGTACCATAATTGGAATTAATCAGCAATTAAGGAACACGAGCCCAACCAGATTCTTTCCCAGTGGATATTCATTTCTGGGCACATTATTCAGTGGTTTCAATAACTCTGTAAAATGCTTAGGGTAACTATTGCTATCTGGAGCAGCTGGGGAACAGAGACAGTGTCACAGGGACACGGATACCTGTCAGGCAAGTGGAAATAAGAAGTTCTTGTAGCACTGTGCACTGTGCTTAAATTGGCAGCACTCCGAGGGCTGACTTGAAAAAAAAAAATTAAAAATTGACATAAGAATATATTTGAAAACCAAAGTGATGAAAATGATGTATTACTTGCTAGGATGGGATCTTTCATGCCAGGTCCCTTGGGCTTTGTGGAGTGCAGAGGCAGTGGGAGTGCATGGTGGTGAGAAGAGGGGACTTGTGGAGGCAGGGAGACAGATTTTTTTTCCTCCCCGCAGTGGGAATGGTAGAGGAGGAGGTTCCTGGATGTGTCAGTGCAAGCATAAGGAGAGACAGGGGCAGGGCAATATCTGGACAATGCCCACAACGTCAGCAACCACCAACTTTGCAAACTCTTGCCCGCAGCTTTTTCCCGTGGCTGACCTGTAACCCCTGAGAGTTTTGCCACGTGTCTTTGCACGGCCACGGGTATTTCTGGGGACAAAAGAGCCATTCTCCTTGCTCAGGGACCTTCTCAGTGACCCACTACCACTTAAATGAGGCAGAGACTGAGCTCTGCGTGTAGTGGGCGAGACTGCTGGGTGCCCAGCCTTTCCCCCTTCCCTGGTCCTCTTACAAGTCATTTCACATACTCTGGCTTCAATCTAACAAAAACAAAACCGATGAGGCCCAACTGATCTGGCTGCTTTCCATCATGCAGTGGGCCTCTGAGTGGCTTTAAATAGCTGCACCTCCGTGCAGGCTGGAGAAAAAGCACTGGCTGTGCTTCTGGACAAGAGGGTAGCTTTGGCTCAAATCAAAGGCCATCTCAGACCTGAAAATAGCCTTTTTTTTTTCTGTCATCCTTGGTCTTAAATAGATTTTTTTCCCCCTTCTTATTTTTCATTTTATACCCTGTTAAGTGCTTTCCTACTTTGGGGCTTTTCCTAAGGGGAATTGGTGGGGAATCTTGGAGCTCTGCCTCCTGAGCTATCAGGCTACATCATTTAGTATCTTGGAACTACTCCATCCATTAAAGAGTTCCAGAGAAAATAAACTTGTGATCCTGGCTAATATGGACATGGCCTACATTACTGGTGGCAACAGTGGAAATGCAATGGATACTGGAATTCCTCTGACCAAAGGTTTAGTGAACCTTACAAAGTCTTCAACAGTTAACCCCGTGGAGAGCTGTGAATGCTGCCCTTTCCTCAAGGAAAAGCTGCTTGTCCATCGAGTGCCTGCAGCATTCTCTACCCCTTCCTCTGCTCTAGCCAAACATCAGAGAAATTTATGTGGAAATGGGATCTTCTGGATCCATTTGCTTCCACTTTTCTCTTGCTCTCAGCCCATCTTTTCCTTTCCCTACCCTCCAAAACACTCGCAGTGCTGCAATCTTCTGTTTGTGATTTTGGGTTGTGGACAAGCACAAGAAGATGGCACAAGCTGTGGCTAGAGCTCCATCTAGCACATTCCCAAGAGGTTTCCTGTGACGTCCAATCTCATTGATTAAAGTGGGAGACTCTTATGCCAGAGGTTTAACCATGGAAAATGAAAACAGATACAAGGTGAGCGGCCGTGGAGGAGAATAAGGACTCTGTTTACATGAAAATGAAGGATTATAAGAATTTCTGTAGCTCTCAGAGCCTTTCTAATCTAAGAAGAGGTGTAATCTACTTGAAGATCTGCTTGAGGTCTATGTATCACTGTGAAATTCATCTATGGACTGAATTCTCTTGAGGTTCTCCACTGTGGTCAACACCGTTGGGCTGGTGTGAATGAGGTGACATCTGGGCTCTTCGACTTTACCTTGGACAGTGAGGAGATGATATGGTTATCTGCAGCTGAGAGCATCAAGGAGAGCCTCACAGTGTGTTTCTGCTGAGCTTCTGTGACCTGCTTTGTTGTGGCAAGCGAGGCCTTAGGCTGGTTTGCATCTCACCCTGTTACCTGCTGTGAGGGGAAGGAAAAAAAGAGGGGTTTGTTTCTTAGCCTGGCAGATGAACCCATCCACGACAGGAAACCTGGGTTGTTGTGTTGCTTACCCCTCAAATATAGACACAGCAGTGCTGACTTTGACTAAAAGGATGGCTATTTCCTTTGCTCAGGATGTGGGCCAGGCTTGATGGTTTTCATGCTTGCTTTGATGCTATTCATGCTTCGTATCTGTGCATAGAGAAAGATAAAATGTACACTGTTGTTGGAGTCTCCTACTGCTTTTCCTTTATATCATAAATTCTGCTGTAACTCAGAAGAGAGCTCAAATCTCCATTGCCTAATGTGAGCTGCGTGGATAGCAGAGTTATGTTTGGCCAGCTTGTTGCCCTTAATTTGCTATTTTTGTTTAACCCATTTTTGCCAGGTGTTATGTAGCATCCCGTTGCTTTTCTTATCCGTTCCCACAGCAATTTATATTGCTGTTTCCGAAGCAGTTTCCATCCCTGGGTTTCCAAACTGGTCTGTACCACTCCTGCTGTGGCAGATAGGGATGCTGTGAGGAATAGTGCATCATCTTCTGCGTCATTCCCTCGCGTCCCCATGTCACAATCCCTGCTGCTCCTCTCAGGTGATGTGGAGCAGCCTCAGGTCTCCAAAGCCTTAGAAGCGTGCTCTATTTGAATAGTGGCAATTTCACCAGAAGGCACACAGGGAAGGCAAGGTGAAAATATCAATTTTTTTCTCCTTAGTTTTGTTCTCTCAGTGGAGGAAGTATCTTTCTTGCAGGGCACTGTCCATAGGCTGGATTGGTATGGGCATGGGGCAGAGTGGCTAAAACCCACTAGCCAGGGTGTTGGGAAACGCAAGACAGTTCTGGAGGACTAAGTGGATGGCCAGGGTTGAGGACAAAAACTGATTGCATGGTTTGGTTGCCTTCAATTTTCTTGTCCTTTCATTGCCACATCCATCCAGCCTGCTTAGAGAAATGTCCCATCTGCTCCCTCCATCTCAAGCTGTTAGAGCTGCACAGCAAATCTGAGCTCATCCCTCCTTCCCCGTTCTCTAACACTCTCCATACATTTATTCCACTACCACACGATGGCTATTAGTAGAGAGAGTATTATGTTTTAATTTAAAAAGTGATATCACTAGAACTGGGAGAAGCACAAAGTTTAGTATGTCAGACCCTTCCCAATTTTGTAGGTCTTTGGAGATATTTTTGATTTCGATCTACAGGGTGGGGATTTTTACCTCCTTACTATTTTCAGGCTTGCATGTTGGAGTTTCCCTACAAATCTACTACCAATGTCAAAGACAGTATTTTTCCTCCCATTTTCCAGCTGGCACTGACAAATGTGAAACTCCACAAAAGTAATTGTTTTTAAAATTTCCCCACCTCCTTCTGGGGAGTTGAACACTTCTATTTCTCCTGTTTTCTTTTTTCCTTTTAACAAGAAAGAAAGAAAGAAAAAAAAAAGTAAAACAAAACCCCCACATTGTTTAAGACATTTCCAAGCCAGCTTTTCAGAAGCTAATAGCTGTGATGGTAGATGACATTTGTCATAGCAGCATCCAAACTCTGAACCTGTTGAGATTCACCCATTTCAACCCTGGACATCTCCGTGAGCATCATCCATCTCACATCTGTCAGCGAAGACATAAACCTAGCAAGAGCCTTGTTGGTTTCTGCTCCATACAAGAGAATGGGGTTAAAGGTAGCAGCACAGTAGGGGAAACAGCAGTGAGGAGGAGAGAGAAAACCAGTCAGGAGAGAAGCATGTTTTTTTTTCAGATTCTTTGGGGACTTTAATAAATCAGAAGGAGAGGATGCCAAAAGGACCGGTGCTGCATTGCTCTCCCGAGCCAGCGGGATGTGTGTTCAGCCCTTCAGCTCCAGGAGCGTGGGCTGTGCTCCTGCCGCGCTCCTCCTCATCCCTCGGCGGCCCCTGCGTGTCGGTGCTGGGGTAACCCCCGCTGCAGCCCCGTTTCTGCAGAGACCCTGCTGTCACTGGAGATCCCTGCAGCTGGGATTCACAGCCCTTGGAGTCCCCAGACTTCAGTCCTGCTGATCTTTCACATGTCCCTTCGCCGGGGCTGTGTGTCCCCCGTGGGTTTTTAGGTCGGTTGGATGTAGCCCGGCAGAAGTGAAACTGCCTTAATTTAGCAGAGCTAAGAAACGCAAAGAAAATAAAGCAGACAGGAGTTCTCCTTGGAGATACTTGGTATTGTTGAGGATAGACTTTCCCAGCTATCCTTTGGCGGCCATAAAATATATTTATATTATGAAAAACAAAACACGATAAATAGTGACGTTCAGGGATGCCGTGTTTATTTGTGTCCCAGTGACTCTGATCACTTTAAACTGTGAGAGTTGAGCTGGGCTCTTTCTCACTCTCATTTCGTTTACTAATGATATTTCAACACTTGGAATTTGCCTATGAATCTTTTTTATGACACATGAACCAGAGCAGAGCCTGGCTTTCTCTCCCATGTGGATCAGCCCTTAAGGGCCACTGAGAATAACAGATAGTTTACCCCAAACAAGTTTAAACAGTTCCAAACCAAACAAACAGCTTTTGTCTGCATCCTCAGGTCCATCAAAGGAAACGTGTTTGATGTGCAGATGGAGTAAGATAGTGCAGTGGAGAAATCTAAATAGATATATAAGATGAAATAGAAAGAAGAAAAAATTGAAAAAGAAAAATCTTCTGGCTAGTGTAGTTGTGGTGTGAGAAAATTTCCTAGCCTATTTGAAAGTACTCTTCCTATTGAGATCAATTCTTAATGGCATCCAAGCTGCTCCATGCTACTCTAGTGATGCCAGACTTGAGTTAACTTGGCTGATTCATTCAGGATCCTGTGACTGTATGAGGTGCAGGAGTATTTTCTAAATCTTAGAGCAATTACATAGAAAAGATATCCCATTAATTCCTTGTAAAAACCCCTTAGACCCATGAGAATTTGGTATAGATGAGAGCAATCCTCAAGATCCTGCCATGCACATCTTGATCATGGCAAACAAGTGAATTTCCCTGGCTGTGACATCCCAAGGCAGGTACATTCTGAAGAGATGTTTGATACAGCCCTTTAAAATATTATATTTGCCCTGTAAGTTTGCTGGACTGAAGGAAGGAGCTTGCCTATGATCTCTGCTCCCCTTATTTTTCTTTCTCATCTGGCCAGTGTTTCTGGCAAATCCTAAACCTTCAGATCACTTTTAGCGAGGTGGGGTTGTGTGAAGAGAAGATGCCTCCAGCGTGCAGGGTTTGGTGTTGATGGGACAGCTGGGATGAAGAAAGGTCTGTGGGGTTATGAGAGTCAGATCTCCCCAGCCTTGCAATGGTACTTTTTGGTTTCAAGAATGTTACGCCAGATTAGATGAATCATGAGAGAAAAGTAGGCACAGGTAGGAGCCTCCCTATTCCTCACTGTCTGCCTAGGGAAAAGATGGACTAGGTAGGAATTTGGACTTAGTGGGAACCTCTGGAAAAGATTTGTTCCCAGTTGTCTGTCCAGACCTCTTGCATGCCCCTTGTCCTCAGAGCACCTGTGCCTGCACGCTCCACATGAAATGATTGCCTGTTCTTTATGGAAAGACAGAGTGAGGTAGCCCTGCCTGGAGAGGACATTTTGGCTTTAATTTAATGGCAGCCGTTTGCTAGTTATTCATTTGGTTCTTTTTTATATAATCACATGTGTGTCGATATCTCTCTCTTTTTTTCTAGTTTTGCTCTTTTTTGTTTTTTCGTTTACTTTATTTTGCTTTTTTCTTTTTTCTGTTTTTTTTCCCCCTTTAGGTTTCAGAGAAATTATGTTGAATCCAATAAGCCTCCCTGGACATTCCAAACCTCTTAACCAAGGCATTTATGTTGAGGATGTCAGTGTTTATTTCAGCAAAGGACGTCATGGCTTTTAAAAACTCCTTAAAAGTCCCTGTTCTGATGTCAAGTTTATAGGCTGTGCCCTCAAAATGGTGGGAAGCAGTAAGCGTGGTCTGTATGGATTGAGGTCTCCTCCTAATAGGACTCTACAGCCCTGCCTGTACGCACGTTAAAGCCAACTGAAACTGTGGTTTTCTGTCACCAGATAACAGGGTTGTTCTTTTCCTCCAATGGTCGCTGTGTTCGTTAAATATTCCTGCAAGGCACAACAGCAGCAATGAGAGCAAATAAAGAGAATTAAAACCCAGTTGAAAGGAGTCATCCTAATAACACAGTAAATAATTGTACTTTTGCTTTAAAATAAAACACAAAACAAAACAAAAAAAATAAAACAAAACCAACAAAGCCAACCAAACTGACATCTTTAGTCATGTTCTCCCTGCTTGGAGTTTTCCTTGTAAGCTTGTGTCTTCGCAACACCCAGTGAATGCTGCCATCACCTCTTACGTGGCCCCGCCATGGGAGGTCTCCCAGAGCGAGCTGAGGTGGGGAGCCTGGAAGAAACTAAAGCAGAATGAAGACTTTTGGTAAGAACAAAGGCAGCCCTGCTCCCAGTTCTTGCACAGAAAATAATGTTGGAAGGAATGAGGATGGAAAGAAAAAAAAAAAAGAAGTATCTTACTTCTCTGACAGGAAGAGAGAGTGGTTATCTTTGAAGTGCACATTTTCTAGGAGGCTTCTTTTGTTTGTCTGTCTGTCTGTGTGTTAGAGCGGCTCATTGGATCTGACCATATTGTTGTTGTACTCTGGTCTCTCCCTGCTGCTTAAATGATGAGCTTTATCTGAGGAGTTGCCTGGACTTCCCACATGGATGGAGAATCCATAGCGCAGGAGGGTCTGTGTCCTTGCCAGGACTAGAGCAGTAAGCAAAGTGGAAAAGCATATCAGATGCACGCAGGTCCCATTGCTGGGCCTTTTCCAGCCCCCTTTAGCTCTGCCCTGTACTCCCACCTCACTAGAGATTCATTGTAACCCAGTCGCGTACCCAGAACCATCAGCTGGAGGCTGGGTGACTGAAGGAGAGGAAAAAAAAAATATTCTGTTGCTTCTTCTCTGGCAGAAACAGGAGTACCGGTCCTGTTCTGGCTGATATTTGCATTCTCTCCCCCTCTCCTGTCCCACTTTTGTCTTACTTCATCCAAAGCCTCTCAGATGGAAAAGTAAACCCTTTCATCCTGTCCTCAAGAGAAGCCAGCTGCCCTCGTGGCAACTTGCAGGGCTTTCCTTGGACTCTCGTGATGTCACGTGTATGGGAAATACAGATTTGCTCACACATATCAGTGATAACCATAAGCAAAGCAGATTTTCTCTAGAGGACAAAAAATATTCCAAAAAGCTTCAGGTGTGGCCAGATCCTTTTGAGAGGAAATATTGGACCAGGAGCTTGCTCACCAGCCACTCAGCTTTGCTTGCCTTCTTGGTGGCCCGAGATGACCTTATCACATCAGGGGTGTCTCTAAATCACCAGCCCTCAAGGGTCACTGCCACTGGAAAGAGTTACGGTCCCTCTCCACCAGAACTGGGTAGAAGCCTCAGAATGGATGTTCTGCTTCATCCTGCCTTCGCAGGTGGCCTGCATGAACCACCCTGGAGACTGCCAGGAGGTTTTATTATCAGCTGTCCCATAGGGATATCGCTGGGAATATTCCATTCTCTTGCTTCTTCTCCTGGTTCGTTTGCATAAAAAGGTAAAGTGCAATAGAAGAGAACTGGAGAGATGGTGGCAGATTGCTTTAAGTGAACGGACGTGTCTTAGGGGGCGTTAGCGCGAGGAGACCTGGCTCAGGTTGGATGGCTTCAGAAACCATGACCAAATCTCCCAACAACGTTTCCTGCCCGCATCGGAGCTGGAAATGCCAGAGGGGCACTGCCAGAGAGGACCTGCGGCCGTGTGCCACTGACACCTCAATTCTGCAGATTCACAGAGTGAGGAGGAGCTTCGCCGAGCGCGTGAATCACTGGGTGCTTGTCTGAACTGAATTCCCCCATCTCCTGGAAGTCGCCCACCTGACCTGGGGATGTCTTGTCCGTCTGAACTGTCTCCTCTCCCTAGCACTGTTCAGGGGACTCTGCTCTCAACTGTGTGCATCAGTCGTAGAGATGCATCTGTGGGCCTGGATCAGAAGCCTATATCCAAACACCCTAGCAGAGGAAGGGTTGAATTTTGCAGCTCAGGTCCATCTCTGCTTAGAAGAAATCCTCTGGACCGTACAACATAATTAAAAGCAGTTCTCCCCACTGTGATCGATGTTTCAATTTGTTTAACACCAATTAAAGTCTCTGGTTCCTCACTGCTGAAAACGAAAGCCAGTCGTGGCTGTTTGCGATTGGTGGCTTTAAGTAGCAAGTCTAAGGATGTTTCTTTTTTAAATTTTATTTTATTTTAATTATTGTAAATCATTACCTCATTTTCTGTCAATGAGATTCCTCCATCTTTGAGCATTCTTATCTTGCCATAACTATCATCCTGTGCTAATGGGAAATGGGACGGTCCCTTTTCACAGAGACTATAGGGGTGTTCAATGTCTAGTTTCTTAATAAACACTTTATTTTCTAACGAAACAGCTGCACCAGGCCTCTTCTTTGAAGACAAAATAAATAAATGTTCAGAATGACATGTCCTATAGTCTACTTCTTCACGAGATGGTCCACGTGTGGGGAGTTTGGTTTGTTTTCTTCTTTGGCGGGTGTGGAGGGTGGGATTTACAGTTGTGATGGGAACATTGCTCAGGTGTACCTCTTGTTTCTGTCACTCTCATCAGGAACAAAGATGTTTTCTTTCCTGAAACAAGAGCTTAGCTGTTAATGGTCTCAGTTGACAACTTGTTGGTTTTTGTAGCATAAAATGGTCATATTCTCAGGGACAAGCTGGTACTGCAGGAGATTGTGTCAGGATTTGCCAAGACGAGATTCTACAGTTAGCGGAGAAAGTTTTATTAGAAGCTTTATCTCTCAGGGAACTTGACAGTAAAAGATTGTTCTGGCTGCAGTGCTTTTGTTTCAGGATATGCTGGTGCTTCGGGTCTCCTTGCTTGGCTGTGCAAATTGACAAAACCCAGCAGAATTGGCGGTTGGGTGTTGGATTGTTGTGCCCTCCTCAGGAACAATTAACCCCATGTTAAGCTGTCAAGGGTGTGTTTGCTGTAGAGGCAGTGGACACAGGTGAGCGCTGTACTCAGGTTCCTCGTTAGAAATTCATGTCCAGGTTTTTGGATGCTCCAGGAAGAGAGAGGAAACATTCTGCAGTGTTTGGGACTTGGCATGGGGGTGTGTCTTGGTTGTTGTGTCTTAGAATTGTTAACAGGATTTGACACCGATGTAACTAAAAGCTGCTGTGCCAACCTGCAGGTGACAGTGGGCATGAGGACGGGGGTGTGTTTGAGCACATATTGGTGAATGGTGCTGGAACCCTCTTAGAAAACCTGGTGAGAGTTTTGATGAGCAAATTAAAAACATGTTTTCCAGCATCCTTCTGTTCCTATAACTTGCTGGCATGACTTTCAAGCAAATGTCTCAAAATGATGGTGCGAGTGAATTTCCGCATGACCTTCCCTTCTAATAAGTGTCTCTAGGAGTGATGGGGTTCACAGGATTAGGTGATGGCTGTCGAGACCTTAACCTTTCCAGGAATGTCTGCAGTGCCCGAGACAAATGTTTGTCTCTTAACATAACCTTACACAAGGGATGAACAGCTGAGCTGCATTGGATTCCATCCCTGTTTCCTTTTTCTTTCTGAGGTGTGGGAAACAAACATGGGGTTTGGAAGATCTGTCTTTTCTTCTCCACTACTGCAGGGTCTGTTATCAGATTTCACAGCCCAGAAACATTGCAAACAGTGGTTGAGTAGCCAATGACTCAGGCTGCTGCTATTTGGTTCGCTTTGCTTTGTTTTTCAGGGCAACTGACTCCTTACATATGAATTCCCACAATATTTTTGATGCTGTCAGTTCAAAAGGAGCTGGTTTAACTGTGGGCTCTGACAGGCATCACAGAGGAGTTGGGCACTTGTTTCTTCTTGTTTTTCCTTCTTGGTTGTCTCTGTTGTCTGATGTACCCATGTGAAGTCTCCATGCTCTTCGTGACAGCTGGACCATGAGTTGATAATGCTGTGCTGCTCTCTCTCCCCACTGGCTTCAAATGACTCTTCAAATAAAGAGTTATTACTGAAGGAGCTTGGGATGCTGGTTTGGTAGGGTGAGGGCAGGAGACCTCTAGCAGAAATGGTCAGCTCCTCCTGAACATCACAACCTTGCCTCCTCGGGTCTTGTAGAGTGTGGAGCCTGTCAGTGAATAAGCAGAGAAACAAAGTTTTGGCTCATTGTACTTTGACTCTAAAAAGATGGAGTCATGTTTCTTTTAGCTTCTGCTTGGAGGGAGCACGATGGGCACCGTGTGTTTCTGGCACTGTTGCTCTCCCCAGAGTGGAATCATCATGTGGCACCTTGAGCTCAGATTTGCTGCAGGGCAGTGGCGGATGTGTGGGATGCTGTAGGTCATGATTGGGGTATATTGAGTTTCTGCAGCTGCTTATCCACATTGCACTGAGTCCTGATGTTCTTTGCTGCTGTTTTGTTTATTTAGATGTGCATTTGAGGAGTCATGCCTTCTCTCCCAAGAGGCTTGAGCTTGTTTTGAAGGTGGTTTGGTGTTTCTTTCTACCATCAGGTCTTTGTTCTTTCCCTGTATCTGTGTCCTGCTGTCCAGGGAATTCCTGGAAGCTGTAGGGAGTCTGAGGGAGCTGCTTCTGCTGATTCAGCAAACTGCAGCAGTGCATCATTGCTCTGCTCTGATTTGTACCCAGAACAAGCTGCAGATCCTCAGGGTTAAGCCTGGCATTAGCAGAGGATAAAGAGGCCTAGACACAGTAGGAAAGCTAAAAACCACGGGTTTGGAGGAGCAGCAGCAAGAGAGCACACAAGAAATCAATGCTGAATGATTTCATTTTTTTCCTTAATGTTTGGAAGAGCTTCTGGTGCTGTTTGTGCAATGAGTCAAGGAGTCCGTATTAACCGTGCATTTACCGGTGCCTGCAGGGCCAAGCAGTTGGAAGAAAATTTGACAAACTGTGGGGGAGTGCATACAGCTGCTTTGAAGGTGTGGGTGTAGTTTGATAGGAGACCTGCCCACTCACAGCTGGAAAAGGTGCTTTACCTGGTGAAGCAATGATGCATCTTCTGCTGTTGTGCATTTTGCTTCGCCTTTGTCTTCTGTGGTTTCTCCAGTGTTGTCCCCACTCCTTTCCTTAAGACAGACAGGCTCCTTGGTGTTGCCAGCATGTGGTCTGATGCCCCAGAGCTAGAATAAATCCCAACCCACACACCAGTAAATAACTGCAGGAGGATTCCTTTGCAAAGAGAAGTTGGTAGTTTCTCCAGCAGCAAAGCAGAGTGCAACTGCAAGACAGCTCCATTTGAATTTTGGTGTTATTTTGGACTTGTGAGTGTAACTGCTGACTAATCAGCAGGAATAAATTTTGGTTGTTCAAAGTGGAGGGATTTGTTCTAAGCACTGGTTAAATGATTTGCTCTGCTGTTAGTGACTCATTTGTGATCTGTGCCTGATTCCTGCAGAGAAGTTGACTTTCTGTGAGCATTTGTTTATTATTTCAGAGTATTTGGCCTTTTTTCTCCAAGAGTTTGCTTCAAATATTCATGTTGTGTGACGGGTGTTGGTTTTGCTCTTGGGTTGGGTGAGTGAATGTTTCAGACAGGTAGTCAGAAATGTAACATGCAGAGATATCATTCAATCATTTGTTATTTGGGGTTGTCCCTAACCCCACGTTTCTTTTTCATATATTCGGATCAGTACCATCCCAACAGGTCTTTCTGCAGGCAAGAAAAACTGTCATTGCCTGGGCCTTTGGAACACTTAAGAGCTTGTTTTCAGAGCGAGTGGCTTTCCTGGCTCCTGTCTGAATTCTGGGAGCAGCCTGTGTCTGACCTGTGCGTGGGTTTCCGTCCGCTGATGACAGAGCAGCCACTGCTGGAGGTCAGGCTCATTCATGAGGAGTCAGGGAGAGCCAGAACGGAGCTGCATTAGGCTCGGTAAACTGCCAGGATGTCTGAATAAAATGAGTTTGGCCAGGTCATCATTATTTTAAGTGAGTCATAGATGTGTTCAGGCTGTTTATTAAGATAATTGGGAGAGGGAGGGAGGGATGCTTGCAGTCCATGGACTAGGCTGGTGAGGTGGTGGAGTATATTGTAACATGTGATACAAGAGAGAGAAGGAGCTCCAGGTCCTGCAAGCTGATGTATCCAAGGCCTGGTCCTGTCAGGATTCAGTCCCTGCTGCCACTGTCAGGCATGTCCAGTGATATCATGCTAATGCACATTTCAAACATCACTGATGGGAGCTCATCTTGCCAGGCTGAAGGCTCAGACTTCTGCTCAGGTTTCCTCATGAGGCCTTGTTGCCTGGCAATTTTAGAGATATTCTAGATCAACAGAGCATTTTGGGTTTGCTGTATCAGTGTCAGGCAATATGTGGGGATGACAGGAGCAGTTGTGCACGGTCACTTCTTCCTTGGTAGTGCCTGGTCCAGCCCCCTGTAGGCTTCTGAAGGTGGCTGCAGGTTTGCTTTGTGCTTCCTGGACACGTTTGTTTGTCGGGTGGTCCCAGAGGGTTTGGAAGTTTAAGCGTTTAATCTCCAGTCACACGCTCAGCACTCCTGGAACAACTCCAGAGGTACGAGTCCCCCAAAGCCACCACATCTCACCACGCACAGACGTTGCAGGAGACTGAGGAGGGCCTCACTTAAAGACTGGTAAGTGTCATTTTTCTCCTTCCAGGGAGCTATTGTGTGTGATGTGCTGGATTCAGACCTCGAGCAGGAATTATTTTGATGGATCTGCTCTGAATGCATCAATGATAACTGACTGCATTAGACAGTATCAGCGGGGAACTGTCAGTCCTTGCTCAGGAGAAAGCAGGGGCTCTTCTGGCTGGAAATGCTGCAGGTCTGGCACTGTGTGGGAGAGGAAAACCAGAGGAGCCAAATGCTGCTGGAGCCCGGGGTTAACGCCCACGGCTGCTCCTGTTTGACCACCCGGGTCAGGTGTGGCCACAGAGGATGCAGCCAGAATGCCAGCAGGTGTGGCAGAGCCGTGGGAGGTGTTTGGCAGAGCTGCTGACTCCTTTAGAAAACTTGAGAGCACAGAACTGCAAGGGTGGCTACTTGATAATAGTGCCAGACTCTCATTTTCATTAGCAATCAGCAAAAAAAGGCTGTGGTGTGCCTTAACCCTCCTGCCCGGGGCCAGCAGCGCATCCAACACAGAGAGAATGGCTTTTTTGCAGCCATACGATATGCTTGCCACTCAATCCCAACAGATCTTACAGCCATGGCTTCAGAAGAAGGTAACAAAATCCCTGACAGTGTATCTTGGATGAAAATATCATCCTGTGACTAGACTGAGCTCAGTTTAATCCCGTTAACCTCACAGTGGACTCTTGGGAGTTGGGTGACTTTCTCTGTAAGTCCTTAAGCTTCCCTGCATGGCTGTAATGTGTGAAGCAT
The DNA here is from genome assembly GCA_013400675.1 of Oxylabes madagascariensis. Lineage (NCBI taxonomy): Eukaryota > Metazoa > Chordata > Aves > Passeriformes > Timaliidae > Oxylabes > Oxylabes madagascariensis. The sequence goes on from VYZR01106170.1 coordinate 37,085, forward strand.
CTCATGTTTTGCCAAATTTCCTTCTCTGGATTCAGTGATGCTGGCATGAACCTCAAAAAAAAAAAAAAAAAAAAAAAAGGGGGCAGAATGATATCAGTAGTAGTGTCACAAGGGAAGGTGAATATCTCTCACCAAAAAGACAGAGTCATCCTTAGAAAACAAAGAAGACTCCTGAGCATAAAATATTTTGTCATGTTCGCCCAAATAGGTAACAATTGACAAGGTCCCTTCTAAGGAAGACCTCTAAGACTCAAAGAACAAGGAAATGTGGTGATCATGATCTGTAGATTCAGCACAGACTGAAACCTGCCTCTTTGATCTGAAAGGACCACTGAAATCAAAGGGCTCCACAGAAATCTATTTGGATGATGCCTTGAAGGGCTGGTTCAACCCTTTGGGCCATGTCTGTCTAATTTATAGCTCAGTCTGTCATCCAGCTGGGCTGTTGGTGTGCCAGCACAGGGAGGGAGGCATCCCACAGCTTACTGGACACGAGCCACTGAGGACTCCAGCCCTCCCTCTCTGAAACTTCTCCACCTCTCGTTTCCCTGTGCTCCCTTCTGAGTAAGAACAGGTCACCACTGGTTGGAGCTTTCACCAGATCTCACCCAGCCCCATGCTTAGGTTCCCGAACAAGAAACCAGAGGATGGTCATCTCTTCAGTTGGAAAGGAAATGCCTTTGGCATAACATCCTTGGAGTTGTCCAAAGTGGTGTCCTTGTCTGGACAAGTAAGTAGATGCTCACTGATCCTGATGCGGAGGGGTGTGTATATTTCTGTTTGTATGTGTAGTAGGAATCAAATATTCATGATGGCAAGGTGGTGCTGGATTTCCAAGGGAAGAAACACACTCATTAAATGCCATCTACAGCCCAAGGCAGAGGACTGGAGGTCGGGATGGCAAAGCCTTGAGGGGATTAGGCTGGGACATGGAGGTAAGTTTTTGCTGCAGCTGCCCCATCTGCACGTCTGTATAAATGATTTAAGTGCCCTACAGTCCCAGTGATGGTGTCCATGCACTGGGGCTCCCAGGGGTGGATGAGAATAGCCTGGCTCTGAGCTGGGTGTGATTCCAGACAGCAGCTCTGGAGACCCTCAGCAGCTCATCTCTGTGTCGTGGAGGCTGAGCTGGGGTCTCCCACAGAGCTCAGCTGCAAGCTCAGTACAGCTGCTTGGTATTGGGAAGAAGCAGGGAGCCACAAGGGTCCTTTCCCAAGGGGCATCCAAGCACAAGTGCAGGCAGAACACATGCTGCTCCCCGCTCCCTTAAAACCCCCTGAAAAAAGTCTCTTTGTTCTAGGAGATATAGATTATATATATTTTAAGGCTCCATGAATCATTCATAGCCCAAAGATAAAACTGAGCATCAGAGCCAAGGAAAGGCTGAGGCTGTGAGACGAAGCAAGAAGCGTTCCATTATGTATTGTACTCAAACTTGACCTGGCAGTACCTCCTTGAAATATTGCCTTTGCTTTGGGAAGCCCTCTTTTTCTCCTAAAAATCTGAACTACTCACCTACTTTCAGTAGATAATTATAGGAAGAGCATAATCAGCTTCTTCCCTTGTTGTGCAGCTTGATGGTTGGCTTTTGAAGAGCTGAAGTGTACCCAGAGAGCACATGGGAGTGCAGTGAGACTGTCAGGAATGAACATGTTGGCTTGGAAGGAGAATGAAGGAGTCCTAGGGATGCTAGGGGATCAAGCAGGGTTTAAGGATTAACACCTAGTCTGGCAAAGTGTCAGGTAGGGATTATTGAACAGTTTGGGAAGAGAGGCTGGGTGTTTTCTGACTGAGCCAAGCACTTCCAGGCTCGGTGTGGCACAAGCCAGCTGTGAATAAGGCTCCTGCTCGCTTGTGGTCACTTGGTGGTTAGCTTGAAATGAGTTTGTGGGTGTGAGTCTCATGCCTGGCAGGCAGATGTCCTTAGCTCAGAAAATGTCTCTGGTTTCTTGGATGGAAGCAAATGCCGATGATTAAATCCAGAGTGTGGCTGTATGGCGGTGATTGGACCTCTTGGCAAAAAGAAATAGCCAGCACAACCTGTCTGGATAGCAACAAAACTCACAGCCAAAAGAGTGGAAAGGGAGGAAGAGGTTTATTTTCTTCATGCTTTGCTGTTGTTGTTTATTTGATTCTGTAATCTAAGAGAAGGGCTGGAAGTTGAGCTTTCACTTTATAAGATCATGGTTTCTTTCCTATATCAGTTGTATTACAGTAAAAATTCATGTTCTGCTTGCCCTGATTAAATGGCAAAATGTTGTACCACAGCAGCAGGAAACTCTCATGTTGCTTTGCTATTTCCTTTCTAATTACTGTCACCAATTCATTGGCAAGAGTAATCTTATTGCTCAGGGCTCCAGACACCTTCCCCTCCCATTGCTATGTGGCCCCAGGGCTTGTAAAATGCACTTTTGGCAGTAAGGTGAAATAAAGAGAACTTCATTTATTTGCTGCCCGTCATTCATGCCAGCACAAGAGCTTATGAGGCCACAGTCCAGCCTGGGTATCTGGTATTGTCCAAGTTAAAAATAACCCCACTTTTAACTCTGCTCACTCAAAAGTTATTTTTCACCCAGAAACTTTCAGGGCGCTGCTTTGCCAAACAGCAGTGACAGAACTAGGGAGAGAGTGGCCAGGGGTGGGGTGGGGTGACAGGCACCCCACAGGTCAGGTAAATCAGAATCAGAGCATCAGGGCTGGCAGCTGATAGTTTGCAGCAAGCAAACATCATGACCATGCAAGATGTCTGCTGCAAAAACTGGGAGAGAAATTATCTGGAAATGTGCTCTTTCTAAAGCTTTTATTTTTTAATAGAGAAAACCTTTCAGGCCCCTTTTTAATTCATAATAAAGAGCAGGTTGAAAAGAAGGAGAGGGCAAATGAAGACAGTGAGGCTTGCTAACTTCCTTTAAAGTTGGAAGGTCACCTTTAAAAATGGATGAATGCAGCATTTGGAGGAAGCTCCAAGGCAGCAGGCCTGGGGTTCAGCACTAGAATAGGAGGCAGAACAAAGATGAAAAGAAGAATCCAGTTGGGATCTAGGAATAGCTGCAGAGCTGCAAATCCCCGTGGTGGACTTGGGTGGAGGCGGTGTTTGAGGGAGCTTCTCTGCCTGCTCTCGGAAAGCTGCAGTTGTGCGTGGTGATGTGCTGGGAAAGTTAAATTTGGAGCTGGATAGCCAGCTGGACTGCACAGGGGCACAGGGATGGATGCTAGCACTGTGGGAGTGAGCTGGGATCGGGGATAAAATTAAAGCACTGCCTGCCCAGTTGCTGTCAGGGATGCTGGGAAACTCTACAGTTGTCTTGCCTGGTTTGGCTGTATCTCTCTTGACTTTTCCCCTTTCCTGGGACTCTTCAGGGAGTGGGAAAAGGGTGATCACAGCATGAATCCTGGGGATGACTTGCTGGTTCCCAGTGCCAGCCCTTCCCACCTTTCTTTGACACAACCTGGGAGCTGCCTGGTGAGAACAGGACACAAGGGGAGGAGTGGGGACTGTACTGAGTGACCCTGGTGTTGGTCCCAGCTGTGTCTGCCCTGGGCAGAGGGATTTTTCACCAGCGCTGACTATGCTCAAGGTCCCAAACACCCAGAACCTCTCCTATGTCAGGGGAAAAGTTCTTAGGGTTCACCTAAGAACTGCACACATTTCAGATTGAAGCAATTGCCTGTCTTTCCCTCTGAGCCAAGACGCAGGGGCATCAGACACATGCTATCTATTGCTTATTAAGTGGTTTAACAAGCCCAGCTAATTACGATGTACTCAAGGATTTTGTAGCTTATGAAGGCAGTCCCTGTTTGTTTGTGTCAGTGCTTTAATACATTAATACACCAATTAAACCTCGGGCGGTGAGCGTGCTCGCACAGCTTTACGTACAGCGAGGCATGTTGATGGTTTCCATGTCAGCTGGGGCTTTTCTGTGGCTGTTGCAGCTCCAGCTCTGAAGGGATGCTTGTGGTTTTGCACTCAGCCTTGTCACTGGAGGGACACGCATCCCCTACATAAAAACATTGTTCTCCCTGCCCAGAAATACGTTGTTTTACAAGACTCAGGCACACATGGGCACTCTGTTGTTGAGATTTCCCTCTCTCAGACAGGCCTTGGAGAGTTTCTTGGTCTCTTTCCTCCCCAGTGATGATGATACAGGCAATTTGTGCCTGAAAGTGTTGTCTTCTCTGCCTCAATTAGTCCTGAGGGGTCAGCAGTGGGAGCTGCTGTGTGTGACACATGCATTTGTTTGCAAAGGGCCCAGCACATTCATTAAGCCAGAGGGTAACGAGCAATAATCAGTGCACAAGGCACCCAGCGTGAGCCAGAGCAGGGATGGGCTGGAGCAGGCAGCAGGGTCAGAGGTAAAAACCTCCTCAGTGCACTCACAGCTCAGTGAAAAGAAAGCAATCGTGGGGGGAGGTGAAGGAGAAATGACAGATTAAAGGAGATTGAGCAACTGTAATAAATACACTTGAAATGGAAGTGATTATATTCCCTGTGGAGCTGAAGTGCTGAGGAGGGTCTGCAGAAAGGGCAGCCACACAAAACCAGTGGCCTTTTGGAGAGCTGGCTTACAGGGAATGAGAAATGAGTGGAAGAAAGCTGGCTGGGCTTTAATGCAGGTCTTTCAGACACAGTTGGGAAGGCTGCCCTAAACATTCACTCTAGTAAAAATAAAGATAATAAAAGGCAGGATGATGAGACTGACGTGCACCAGGCTGGCTAAGCAAGAGACTGAGACCATAATGGGGCACTGCTGAAGTATCACAATGAAAGGAGCAGGGAGGAAGAAGGATGAAGGAGAAAACAGAGGAATGGAAAACAGCAGCCATACAGATGCTGAGGGTGTATTTCAGGCAGGAAAGTCCTTTTGCACATAAGTGCCTCGGAGGCAACAAAACTGGCCTCACATCAAGGAGGGGTTTGGAGTTTTAAGGAAAACAGTGAGCTGGTACAGAGGATATGGAGGAGAAAGTGTTTATCTTGAGAGTGATACTTCGAGAATTTACACTGATGACAGAACAAAAGCCAGCCTGAATCAGTGATAAGAGGAGAGAAGGATCATTAAATATTTTTCATCTGCCAAAATTGCATTCAGCTTTATGGAGGATGAAGAGTTCGTATCAGTGACCAGCTGTTCAAGGGCACGGGACCAGGTGAGCATCCTCTGCAGATGGAGAGCGCATCCTGAGGGTATGCACACAACTTGCCAAGCTCTTTGCTGACATTTTCATTTGCCTGTTTAAAATTGGGCAGATGGATGAGAGTTGAAAAGTGGTGGACACAGCAGGGACAAGAGACAGACCAGTGAGTTTGGTGTTTGCTCTGGGAAATTCTTGGGATTCTTTTAAAACTTTAAAGGATGTTGTGGGAGAACGCCTGGAAAGCAATGCTCTGTGAAGGCCGAAGTGGCTTGAAGGAGTGGAAGGTCACACGCAACTAATCTGTTGTCATTTCCTGAGGAGCTCACTGCCACTATATCTGAGGGAAAGTCAGTGGATATGGTACACTGAGATGTTCCACAAGTACATGACACGGACCAGCATCTGGAATTAATGACTAGGGGTAGAAGCATTGACAAACGCATCGACAAAACAAAGAACTCGTGTAGAAATCTGCCCTAAGGGCAAGAGACAGAAAAGAGTTGTTGCTAAAAGTGTTTCCAATTGGAAAGAGGTAGAAAGTAATGTGTCCTGGAAGTCACTGTTAATCACCTGTGTTTTCTGTTTTCCTTGATGTCTGCTAATGATCTGGAAGAAAATGCTGAAGGCAGGAACCAGACTCTTTCCTGCTGTAGCATCATGGACTGAGGGATTTTTCACCAGCACTGACTATGCTCAGGGTCCCAAACACCCAGAACCTCTCCTGATTTGTGTTTGAGAGAGGGATCCCTAGAGAGAGAAGAGAAGCAGAGAGAGGCACACTGCAAGTTATGCCACAGAGAAACAGCACTATCCATTAAGAAAAGATAAATGAAGCAAACTGGGCAGCATAGGAATTTTTTGTTCGTTGAACTCCTTCCAGAAATGAAGATGTGATTTTTAACAGCTCGGTAATTATTCATTCCTTCATTAGTTTAAATTTTTTCTTCTCGCTCTACAATTCCAGTTCCTAGTTTGGAGACCTCATTTGACTTGATGTGAGCTCTGTTTGCAGGAGAATTGCAGCCTGGCTGTGTAAATGCAAGAAGTTTGAGTGAAGTTTTGAACTCTGGGCACTCATATGCACTCAGATATTGATCTGGGTAGGTTTTCCCACTACCTGCTTAAAAAATCTCTGCCCTGGGNAGCCATATTATCATATATATATATATATTATGATATATAAAAAAGTATATATATATAATATATTGGTTTTGTAGCTAATGATCCTCGTAGGTTGCCTTCCCCATGTGCCTTGAATACCAACGTAACAGTCATCCAGACTTCAGACAGAGTCCAGTTAAAGCTGAACACTCACCTTTTCACCATCTGCAATTAATCATGTCTTCTGAGGCTACCAGAACTGCAGAATGTTTTCTTGAGTCTCACCAGGGCCTTTAAGAAGAATTGACTGGGTATATTTCCTCTGGTGCAGACACTGATGTTTGGTCACAGGAGAAAACTGTGGGATTATTATTTTTTTTTTTTCTCCTCTTGCACTCATTGAAATTTGTGCTGGATTTTGTGAACATTCACCCCAACCATCTGGCTCATAACGGTGTGAGACATTGCTGAAGGATGACAGACAGAAAAATGGACAAATACATAGATGTTTTATCACTCTGTGTTCTCCCCGTGCTGGGATTGTCAGAGACAATAACCCAAGATGGATTCTCCTTTATAACCACAATAAGAGCAGGAGGCAGCAGGGATACAGTGAAGCAATGCCATCAGGGAAGGATGCTCTAACAAGATNGGAAAGTCAGTGGATATGGTACACTGAGATGTTCCACAAGTACATGACACGGACCAGCATCTGGAATTAATGACTAGGGGTAGAAGCATTGACAAACGCATCGACAAAACAAAGAACTCGTGTAGAAATCTGCCCTAAGGGCAAGAGACAGAAAAGAGTTGTTGCTAAAAGTGTTTCCAATTGGAAAGAGGTAGAAAGTAATGTGTCCTGGAAGTCACTGTTAATCACCTGTGTTTTCTGTTTTCCTTGATGTCTGCTAATGATCTGGAAGAAAATGCTGAAGGCAGGAACCAGACTCTTTCCTGCTGTAGCATCATGGACTGAGGGATTTTTCACCAGCACTGACTATGCTCAGGGTCCCAAACACCCAGAACCTCTCCTGATTTGTGTTTGAGAGAGGGATCCCTAGAGAGAGAAGAGAAGCAGAGAGAGGCACACTGCAAGTTATGCCACAGAGAAACAGCACTATCCATTAAGAAAAGATAAATGAAGCAAACTGGGCAGCATAGGAATTTTTTGTTCGTTGAACTCCTTCCAGAAATGAAGATGTGATTTTTAACAGCTCGGTAATTATTCATTCCTTCATTAGTTTAAATTTTTTCTTCTCGCTCTACAATTCCAGTTCCTAGTTTGGAGACCTCATTTGACTTGATGTGAGCTCTGTTTGCAGGAGAATTGCAGCCTGGCTGTGTAAATGCAAGAAGTTTGAGTGAAGTTTTGAACTCTGGGCACTCATATGCACTCAGATATTGATCTGGGTAGGTTTTCCCACTACCTGCTTAAAAAATCTCTGCCCTGGGAAAAGGTTAAGAGACTTGATTTAAACTCTTGATTGATAAAGAAAAGACTTCAAGGTGACCTTTTCAATACAAGCTGAATTTGGGGTCACTTTCCAAGCTCAAATTGCAAAGAGGAGACAGGATTTGTAGGGAGATTGATGGATTGGATTAGTGGCCTCTCATTTTGCCATGTTACCATCCCAACATCTGATGCTGGCCCTTCAATTAAGGCGGTTCAGGAAAGCAACATATATGGTCTTGTTCAAGGTATTTTTGGATGAAATGAAATTTGTGCTATGCTAGTGAGGAGAAACAGCTAAAGGTATTGAAGATCTTTCCACCACTATACCCCACTCAGTGCTCTGCAGCATCACCCACATATATTCATCTACAAATTGCTGTTGACAGCTTTGGGAGGTTCTTTTTATGCCACTGCATCCTCAGGTAATTGAAAATCAGTATTACTCTTTCCCACCTTCCCCAGAAATCTTGCTGATTTTGGTCCTTTCCACTAGCAGTATGTTCTTGCTGTAAAACTTCATAATAAACATTTAAATTTAAGCTGTTAAGCCATATTATCATATATATATATATATTATGATATATAAAAAAGTATATATATATAATATATTGGTTTTGTAGCTAATGATCCTCGTAGGTTGCCTTCCCCATGTGCCTTGAATACCAACGTAACAGTCATCCAGACTTCAGACAGAGTCCAGTTAAAGCTGAACACTCACCTTTTCACCATCTGCAATTAATCATGTCTTCTGAGGCTACCAGAACTGCAGAATGTTTTCTTGAGTCTCACCAGGGCCTTTAAGAAGAATTGACTGGGTATATTTCCTCTGGTGCAGACACTGATGTTTGGTCACAGGAGAAAACTGTGGGATTATTATTTTTTTTTTTTCTCCTCTTGCACTCATTGAAATTTGTGCTGGATTTTGTGAACATTCACCCCAACCATCTGGCTCATAACGGTGTGAGACATTGCTGAAGGATGACAGACAGAAAAATGGACAAATACATAGATGTTTTATCACTCTGTGTTCTCCCCGTGCTGGGATTGTCAGAGACAATAACCCAAGATGGATTCTCCTTTATAACCACAATAAGAGCAGGAGGCAGCAGGGATACAGTGAAGCAATGCCATCAGGGAAGGATGCTCTAACAAGATCATGTGGCTCCTTAAACAGCGCTGACCTCCTGATGATGAGGCATTTTCAAAGCCTAACCCAAGGAGACCGATTTCTGGTTCACCTCTCACTGCTCAAGGAGGTTTGTTTCTGCCAAGGAGAGGAAGGTGGTGCTGGCTGGCCAGAGCCCCTGCACAGCCAGTGCCTGGGAAACAAGTTGGATCCCACTGTGGAACAGCTCTGGAGTCGATGCATGGCTGAGTTTCTGCCTTTAGGGCTCCTCGTCTGCAGGATGGACCCGGGGTGCTGGGGGGCTCCTTTCTCTCATCTAGAGCTGCTCTGCTGTTACCCTCTTTTTTTTTTCTACAGCAAGGTGAACCTTGGAGAAAAGTAGATTTCTTTTGGTGTGCAGCCTCCCAGGAGCACCAGCAAAAAATTCATTCCTTCTTGTGACTCAGGCACAAGCCAAAGGAGCATAATCATGCACAGACCTGGAGGGTTAAATGAGGACCAGCTGCTCTCCCCATCAGATTAGTAATTCCTTTGTATGATCCTCTTCCTCTTTATCCCTCTCTGCATAATTTTCTGCCTCTTAACAATAGCCCAAATCACCCAAACCACAGTAATTTTAGAGCCCAGCAGGCAGAGCTGTCTCACATTACTCCTCCTTCAGGGGTTTCCTTCTGCAGGAGGAGTTGGTGAGATGGAAAAAGGGATGTGCAGACAGAACAAGCAGGGAGAAAGCTCAGGAAACCTCAGGCAGAAACAAAGACAGGTCAAGGCCCATTTGGGGTGTCAGGAAAACGTGACTCTGAGGGAACACCTCATCAAGCCACATACACAAGAACACCTCCTGTATTGGTTCTGCTTAGAAAGGGAGTCAGAGGAGGTGGGAAGGAAGGAGAGATGGAAACTGGGCAAACTAGAGAGAGACTTCCTGACAAAGTCATAACTTGAGCCTGAGATCTGTCTTTCAACACCTCATGGTTCTGCTCCATATGGCCTCACTTCTGGAATTTTCTTGTTCCATGGGTTTGGCTGCATTAACCACTCGTTTAACGACCACCAAGCAAAGTTGTTGGTGGGAAAATGTCTGGGCATGGGGCAAGGAATGATATTACTACCTGGAGTTTACAGACACCAAAGGACAAAAAAAAAAAAAAAAAAAA
>VYZR01106170.1:47063-65642 GCA_013400675.1 Oxylabes madagascariensis
AAAAAAAAAAAAAAAAAAAAAAAAAAAAAAAAAAAAAAAAAGAGAGAGAGAGAGATGATGCTACGTCTCTTTCAAAATTGTCCTTTTCCTTTTTTTCCTTTGTGATGATGGTGAGGACGGCAACAATCAGAAGCACTTCCAACCTGCCTGGAGCTCTAGCTGGAAAATGCAGAACACAAGGCTCTTTCACCAAGTTTTCTGCTCTGAGACGGTCCAGGAATTCTGTCACTACAGATTTTTCTGAAATTCTTTATGCACTTCCACACCTGGAGGAAACTGCACTTTGTCTAAAAATACTTCTTCATTTTGCACCCAACTTTGGGGTCAGTTCTTGTTCTGGACTTTGCAATGAGAATCACAGTTTTAGTCTGAACCACTTCCAAAATTCATACTGCTTTCTTTAGTGCCACCCTTCTAATAGTCACATATTTTCCAGAACATATTCAATATATCTGGAATTTTTTAGCAGTTATGGTGAGGGCTAGATCCTTCAAACCGTGAATCAGGGCAGCAACTGAACAATACTGAATCAGTAGTATCAAACCCCCTTAAATACTCAAATTTACAAGGAAAAGCTTAATGCTGTGATCTGAACCTTGTGCTGCAATATCTGCATGGATGTGCAAGCACGCTGCAGCATGGCGCTGAGGTTTGATGGCTGGGATGGGAATGGCACCAGCAAGATCTGGCTGCTGAGGCCAAAAAGGGCAATGATTGACCATGGGGTGTCTGTCAGAGATACATCCTGCTGTGGGGGTCAGTATGGCTGGGCTGAGCTCTGCTGGTACTTTTTGGAGGGAGCAGTGGTGGTGCCTGGCACACCTCTGTGTCTGCTTGGGGTGAGGGGGAAGGCAGTCTAATCAAGGCTGTTGCATAAATGGGGGAGATTTTCAGTGCTGCTCCCAAATCAAGGAGCACGAGGAAGAGTCAGTGCAGGGATGAGGGCTGGGAGAAAGGCTCATGTGGCACCAGTTAAGCCAGCTCTGTGTGGCATCTGCCTGCTGGGACACTGGGGATACCAGAGGACAGCAAAGGCCAAAGCTTGGGCTGAGTTCACTGCGAGCAAACTCCTTCCTTCAAAACACCCAGGAACTCATTTCTGGCCCTGCAGCAGCTCAGTCATGGAGGGGCTGCTGCCTGCTCCAGGCCCAGGAGTCTGCTGCCTTCTCTGCAGTGGAGCTCTGGTTGGGAAACGTGAGGCACTGGAGTTTGCTGCCATCTCTGCAGTGGAGCACTGGTTGGGGAATGTGAGGCACTGGAGTCTGCTGCCANCCATGGAGGGGCTGCTGCCTGCTCTGGGCCCAGGAGCCTGCTGCCATCTCAGCAGTGGAGCACTGGTTGGGGAACGTGAGGCACTGGAGTCTGCTGCCATCTCTGCAGTGGAGCTCTGGTTGGGGAACGTGAGGCTCAATGCTGCTGAAAGCAGGTTCTGCCGGGCTCCTGGCCCTGCTGCAGCAGGCAGGGCCATGCAGTCAGCTCCCAGGCTGGGCAGTCCATAGCCCTGAGCCCCTGCAGCTCGGGGGTGGAAGGTAAGCCTCTGTGCTCCTGCTGGGAGACATTCCCCCAGCTGCCAGGCTGCTGCTGAGACCCGGTCACTTCCCGCTTTCTTGTGATTATCCATCTCGGCTATAGGATGCTGTTGAGTGTCTGATTACTGTGTTGTTAAAGCCTTAAGCCTGAAATCTGACTATCACATGGTCCCTCGAGGGGCAGCCAATCCCCTTCCAACCCTCCACCAGTAATCCTTCCTTTCCCTTGGAAAAATAGTAAAACAGAGAGACAAGTGGTATCTGTCTGCAGCAGCACTTTCCAATCAAGTGAAAACTAGCTGGAAAATCAAATCAGCCGGTAAGTTGCTGCAAAACACAACTCTATCTCCTTAAAATCTCCTCTTTTGAAGGGATGAACTGAACAGCAATAGCTGCTGATGTAAAACAAACCATTATGCCTCCTATCTCCTCTCCAAGCCCCCCTCCCTGCAGACGCGTGAGTCTGAAGGAGGCAGATGATCTCTGAAGACTATTTTCCTCTGTTAAATAAATTCACTTTCAAATAATGTGTAATTAAATGTGTGGTATTGAATTAATGTTTTATTCTGAGTGCTTTGGCAGCAGGGGACCTAGGGGCCTGGCTGGTGGAAAGAAAACATGCTCACCAGAAAGACTCCCTTCTCCTCTCTCTTTCCCTTTTCCTCCCACCTTGCCAAGAATCCCAGTCCCTGTTTCCAAGAGCTGCTGGAGTGTATCAGTGAGCTGGTGAGGACAATGCTTTGTGTAAGATCCCTTTTGTGATACGTTGTCATGGGGCTCTTGGGCTTTTCACCCAACGCAATGACCCACTGCTTTCCCTCCTCTACCCATGTCTTGATATTCTTAGTCTTCACCCTCAGAAAATGCCAGCTGTCTGCTAACCCTCGTGTACAAAAGGCAGAGCCTAAGTGTCCCCACAGGATGAGAAGTTGGTGCTGGATGTCTAAAGAGACAGAAGCTGCTGAAGCTGGAAAAGCAGTTTATCCTTCCAGCCTGTGTCAGCCAGAAATTGAGAAGGTGCAGCCGATGCTGGGAATCATTGGATGGTTTTTAAGCCTTTTGCCTGGAATGTTAGTAAGGTTTTGGTCCCACCAGCAATGTTTTGTGTTCCCCTGGGAGCCAGCTGGGGAGGGGCTGATGCATGCAGAGACATTGGCAAGCACAGGGTGAACCTGTCCCCAGGCTTTGTAGAGGTGACAATAGCACGGGGGACCAGAGTGACTGTCTAAACCTGAGAGGATCTTGACATGTAGATTAAGCAGGGGCAGAGACTGGGTTGGGGCACAACTGGGAACTAATTTACAGCTGCCTGCTGCCAAACCCCAACCCTGGCGGCCACAGGGACCCTTGGGAGCATTGGGTTTCTTTTGGTAAAGTCTTCAAGGTCTCCATACTAAAGGACTTTTTAACCTTTGACAACAGCTCACGTGAAGAGATTTACCTTGCTGGATCAAGGGAAGGTCCCGTTGGTATGAACTCTTTCTTGAGTAATTCCAGAAAGTCATAAATCTGCAAGAAGAGGAGGAGGTGGATTCTGACTCAAAGGCAAGAGCCCACTGCTGTGCAAGGCATGGATGTGCTGAAGGGTTCTTTCGTTTCCTGCTGTGGTCATTGTCAGACTGGGGGTGATGCTCAGGATCCTTCCTCTTGCTTTATCTCCTTTTGTTTAGCTCTCCCCAGCATAACTCTTGGTTCTGCAGGACTGTGCAGTGTTGTGCTTCCCAGCTGAGACTGCTCAGCGCCCAGTTGCTGTGGGACACTTTGTGTTGCTCTCTTCCTAAAGTAATTGCTAAGTGGTTTGTACTCAGATTTATGGGACTGAAATGGATGAGAGGGGCTTGAAGTTGTGCTTTGTTTTTATAGGAATGTCAGGTGGTTTAAGGTGAGAGAAAAGCTTTTGCTTAAAAAGTGATTGTGGAGTGGTGCCGAGTGCATTCTAACTTCACCATTTTTCAGATTTTTTTCCATGAAGTAAATGAGAACTTGCTTTGGTTTGGGTTTAAACTTTAAAGGTATGTCACACCAGGTAATGTCACCTGCTTCCAGGGGATTGTCAGAGTGTTTTAGTGAGGGAACCTGGTGGGCTCTGGACTTGCTTCTGATGAGTTGTTGGTTTAAGGGGTGCTTGTGCTTTGCCTTTCTATCAGCTCTTTTACACACACACCATACAGACACACAAAAACTCCCTTCCCATTTCCCTTCAGCTCCAAGAGCACTGTGCATGTGCACTGTTGTTGGTGGTGGTCTCTGTGTGGCTGCTTTTGGAGCTGGTGCTGCAGCTCCGAGAGTGCTAATCCAGTCACTGGATAAGGTGCAAATCATACCCCTCTGTGGAGCTTGAGGGCTGTTCTGCAGCAGCTCTCCCTCAGATCAGGGCTGGCTGGAATCATCTGGAAGCTGAAAGGCAGCCCTTTGGGTCAGGGCTTCCTCTCCATCTGCTATTGCAGCAGCGAAATCCAGAGGAGTGGATGATGTCCTGATTGCCAGAGGTATGCTTGGAAATGGTGGATGTGAGACGTTTCCAAAGCATCAGAGATCTGGCGTGCAGAGGTTGCTCCTTTCCTGTTTTCCTGAGCTCGATTGCACTGAACTTTGGCTCCTGGTGTAGATTGGTATAACTGGATAATTCTTTTAGCCAAGATTGCCCAGCTAAATGCGTCAAGGCCTGTTATTTTTTACCAAGGTCCATTTAGCAGCATGTAGTGCATTAGCTCTGGGTCTGCTGGGTCAGCTGAGCAATAAAGCCTCCTTCCCACCTGGGATCTGCACTCATGCCTTGTGCTGCTCCCAAGGAATGAAGCGGATGGTGAGAAAATGAAAAGAACTGCAGAAACATGAAATAGATTTCTCCTAAACTCTTTATGAAGGAGTATGATCATTAGCTGAGCTGAAGGCTGTGGTTGCTCCACAAGTTCCCAAAGATTCAGATATGCTTTACATAAATCTCTATGATTTGTGTCAGAACTGCTTGGTGCTTTTAATAATGGCTTTTTTCAGTCCAAGTCCTTGAAGGGTGCCTTACAGAGGAACTTGGCAAAGAACTAGTGTCTGGGCACCGTGCCGAGTTGTTGGAACGTGTACCTGGGCCCTTTCCCAGAGGTGGCTCATGTCAGAGCTGGGAGAGAAGCCACCAGAAGTGAAGGGCTACCTACATGGAGTCCAGGCAGAGATAAGAAACAGACTGTTCATGTCTCCATTTTTTAAAATTATGTGGGACTGATCCTCCCTGTGTTTACGTGTACTTCACAGCAGTCCATGATTGAAATCAATATCCTCCATTGACTTTGATGGATTTGCACCGGGTGAGGAGGGAGACTCGGGCTCTGTGCAGCCTGCCTATGTTATCTTCTCTCTCTATGAGATAAATCTGTGAGAGAATGCCTTGCCAGCCCTCCAGTGGCAGGGTTTTTGATCTGGTCCTGCCCAACGCGCGCTCTGCTCTGATCGGGTGCATGGGGTAACTCATCGAGATGTTTGGTTCCCATCCAGGCTGCATTGACTGCCTGGAATGAAGGGCTCTCTGCTTGGTACTTACATGTCGTGGTGACAAGATTCCCAGCGTAAGTTGTGAGCTCTGTTTATTTGATTTCAATTGTGGCGGAGCAGAGGAGCTGTGCGGCATTTATTCACAAGAGTTATTCCAGCAGTGTCGAGGAAGAAATGAATGAATCGCATTGACTAAGTGAGAACTTTGCTACCTTTTTGTGGACAACTTATGTAGAAAGGAAAGAGACACTTCTTTGGCATAAATTAGTTGTCACAGCAAATGACTCAGCCGCTGCTGAAAAATGTCATTGTTGTTATCGTTTAAAAAGCGCTGTTGATGCAAATGAGGCTTTAGGAGCTTATGAAAATCAAGACCATATCTACAAAGAGCCCAGGATCAGACCCAAATCAGGATACCCTAGAAACAGATCTAAAATAAGTCAGTTTTAAAACAGGGCTTGAACAGCAAGAGGGGCAAAAAATAGAGGAGAAGAAAAAGAGAGAGGAAATGCCATGATGTGAAAAAGCAAAGGGAGGGAGGAGCTTGTGATGAAGAGGTGCAGGAAAGAACCTAGCTTTAGGGAAAACAGGGTCACGTGGGGGGAGAAGAAAAAATTATACAAAATTGATATTGGTCTTTTCTAGTTGAGAAGAGGAATCTTCCAATAAAGAGGGCAGCAAAAGTAAAAGGGGAAATGTCTATAATCTTGCTCTAATCCATCAGCAAAGTACAGGTTGATTGTGAATTAATAGTCCGGGGTCAGGAAACCCACTAGAAATACAAGAAGACAGACTGCTCGCTATTTGGGAGTTTGAAAGAAGATGTGAGGAATTAATTGAAATTAATTAATTTAACAATTGAAATTGACCTGGTGTAAATGATCCAGCTTTGGTAGTTTTGCAGTTTGCTCTAACTTTAATACTGTCACTACTCATGGTTTACTCTGTTTGGAAATTGATTTGTCCATTTCCCTCCCACTGTAGTTATCTGTCTCCAAACACGATCATGTGCATCCAGGTTTCAAGAGTATTAGCAAAACATGGTTTTAAAGATGCTGGTTGTGATGGGAATTTGAAATGCAGAGTTTGCAGTGTCACTGAACCCATCTCTTCTTCATCTGATGCCCAGGACTGATTTAGAAATGAGACAGTAATTGGAAAATTAGATTCATGAAATGTACTCATACAACTTCCCAACATCCTCTCATGTGATTGAAAAGTGGTGGTTATTCAAAACAAGGTGTTTTCATTGCACACCGTCTATTACCAGCTCCATATGCTCCACCTGGAATTTGGAGGTTGAGTCGGGGTCTTTTTGCCTTGACCTGGCCATAAGAAAGAGACACTCTGCAATATGAGAGTAAAAGATGGGAGAAGAATCATTGAATCAGGGATATAAGTGGAAAAGTTCTGATTTTTCCAGGCTCTATCAGGGCCAGTGCAGAAAAGACCCATCAGGACATGGTAGATTGATGAGAAAAGCAGAATTAATCTTGTTCCCTCTTCTTCTTCCCTAGTATCCCATGGCTGTGTTGGGTTCACAAGTTTAGCAAACTAGAAGGTGTTTGTCTCGAGGAGAGGAACGGACAAGACTAAGGACACATGGGAGCAAGTGATGGGGAGGAAGAAATTTCTGGTTTCAGACAGCCACTTTTCTGACTAAATCCACTTTAAGCACAGATCAAGTCAGCTGTCCTGCAAAAGGTTCAGAGGTGGTTAGGTAAAGATCCCTTTGCAGATCCAAAGCTGCTACCCTTCCGCCTTGGCTCTTTCCAGAAAAGGAAACTTTCTGCTTTGGAGGCCACGTGTAAAAGTGGGTCCCAGACTTACTGGGACATGCTGTAACTTACCCCATGCTGCCATCACTGAGCTGAAGTCGTGGGGCATTTCCAACCAGCTGCAGGTCAGGTGCTTTCTGATGTGGTTAATGGGCTATTCAGAACAACAGTGAAGGCAAAAGTTTGAAACACCTTCAATGTGTGTTAAATCTTGATGGGCAAGAAGGAAGGTGGGGAATCTGCCCAACTTTTCTTCTGTGCCATGAAGAAACATAATGATCCCAAAACAAGGGCTGGAAGATGCTTCATGGTAAAGTGGAATTACTTCAGTGTCAGGCACTCACATCCTTCCTGCAGGTACAGCATGGCTTTGAATGAGTTTGCATCATGCTGTCAATTCTGCTTATTTTCCTGTCAGGTCTTGCTGTGGCTTCTGCACAGGATCTTCTTATGAATTGTCTAGTTGTCTTGTTTTAATAAGTTAATGGTACATGGGGAGGAAAAAAAATAAAAAGAGTGGTACTTAGGGAGAGGCAGTTTGCATACACCTTGTCTACGGGGCTGACTGCAACACAGCCGAGACAGATTAGCACAGCACTGCCTGCCTAAAACAAATAAACACCAGCTGTTTATCAGACAGGGCTCGGCTTCCTCCAGGAGGAGGTAAACAGATTTATGCAGATGAACCTCTGAGGTGCCCTTGCAGCACAGCATCTTTCATGGCCATTTGGCCTTCCTCGTGAGTTACGGCCGGGACGGGCGAGCGCAGAGGTGCAAGGTGAGCACAGCAACGCCGCTGGCCACACCAAGCCAGGGGGGGTTGTCACTGCTTTATGGTCAAAGCCTGCATTTTATAGTGGGTTAGAATTAATCATAGTGCTGATCTCGCCGTGAAAGGAAGAATTTGGTCTAAACTTCACTATTTTAGGCCTCTAGCATGTGAAAAAGCAATTTATTATAACTCACTATTCCATTTGTGCCTAAAATACTATGAAGCAAAATTTATGGCTATTTGAGGTTGAGAGAAATTGCGATCAGCAAATGTACTTTTCTGATGCTACATTAAGATTGTCCGGTTGCTGTCAAACTACTTAACTTCATGACCCTTTTATTTTTATAACCACCCAAGTTAATTTTAAATCCAACAGTGCTGCACAAGTCCACTACTGCAAAAGGATTGCTTATCCCTCAATTCGCCTCTGTCTGCCACAATACCACATTTAATTCTTCATATAAATTTTTCCTGGAGCTTTTCATGTGGCTCTTTTCATGTGGCAAATTCTGGTCTTGAAGACAGATGGGATATTATTTTAATAATACAGACATGATTACACAGTTTGGATGCCAGCTCTCAGAAATGTCTGATAATTTGTTAAGATGTTGTTGAGAGGAAAAAGTGGGAGCTGAAAGTTTTGGGCAAGACCCTGGAGAGTTTAGAAAGAGAGGTTTGCCTCAGTTCTCATGGTGTTACTCATCAGAAGTGTAAAAATTCTTAAATAGTATTGCTGTTTTTTCTGAGACTGTTTCCTTTTTAACTTTATTTCACACCAAATGGGAC
Organism: Oxylabes madagascariensis; assembly: GCA_013400675.1. Classification (NCBI taxonomy): domain Eukaryota; kingdom Metazoa; phylum Chordata; class Aves; order Passeriformes; family Timaliidae; genus Oxylabes; species Oxylabes madagascariensis. The sequence goes on from VYZR01106170.1 coordinate 55,415, forward strand.
AATCCGATTGAAATTGCTGCATTTCTGAGTTTTAAAAATATCCTTGGGCTCCTCTTACTACAAGATCGTTCCTCACAGCTTTCTTGATTGCTGCTATTTGAGAGACCAAGAATGCAAATACGTGGTTTGTCAGTACAGTAAGATCAAGGTAATGTAGTGATGAGTGCTATAGAAATGCTTGCCAAGACAAAGAGGATAAACCCCTTTTCCTCTACTCTATTAAGTAAATTGGTGCCATTTAGGCTTTTCTTATATTAGGAGTTTCCTCACCCAAGTGCATCACTTTACATTTCAACACGTTACATCTCAGATTTCTCAAGGTACTCCTTAAACGCTCAGCTAAACCAGGTGGAGAAGGCAAAGTCCACATGTGATTTGTTCTCCCAGATTGCCACTGCAGGTTTAAAACCAAAGTCATTTTGGATGTGCCTACCAACCTGTGCCTTAATGTTACTAATATTATTAATATGGGTAAGAAACAGTTTTCAGCCTATTGAACAATTAAGAAAGGTCACTGGGAATTCCCAGAGCAGTGTCCCTCATTACAAGGCCCATTGCTTGTGCAACCTCACAGCATTCGTCTTCCCAAGCAAGCCAAGGGCCCAGAGATGGCAGCTCCATAAACCTGCCTCTGAGCTCCTAATTAAAAAGCTTAATTGCATGAAGGCCATTAGGATGCTTGTCTTCCATTGGCTTTTTGATGCATTAAGTGGTGGGCACAAGTTGTTGGGCACAGGTTGATAAAGCTACTCGGGTGCCTGGGTGGCAGGAGCTGGTGGCAGATTGTGAAGTGTCCCTGCAGCCAGTCTGAAACCCAGAGTTAGTCCCTTCCACCTCCTTCATCTGCAGTGCCCCATGGGAAATGCACCTAATCTAAGGGACACACACCTTTACAGCTCCTGTGGCACAAGGAAGAGATGAAAGAGGCTCAAAAGTGGTCCAGTTTATGAGCAAACAGATTCAGGGTTATGAACATCCCACGGTAGTGGAAGAGGGCACTGTCCCACATGACGCCTCTCCTTGAGGAGACCTGCCGTACATCAGCTTTTGCTCACTGAGCACTGGAGGAGAGTGCACAGCTCTCCACTGGCCTGCCATGACCATCAGCTGAAGCTGGGAGTGGTCTGTGCTGCCACAGTTCTCAAGGGTGATGGAAAGCCCCACTGAAGGACAGTTCATAGAGATGAAGTTTTGGGTGCTGTGCCTCCAGAAAACACTGTGGTGGCTGCGCATCTCTAACTGCTTCTACAGTTCATTCCAAGCATTAAAAAAACCCCCCTTTTTTATTGCTGAGGAGTTCAAGGGATGCTGTGATGCCAGCAAGGTGCTCAGAGGTTTGCTGTGCCTTAGTGTTGTCCTCAGAAGAGAGCAAGTTCTCCCAGCAACCCGTGGCATTTAATAATGACACAGAGTCAGTGGATATTCCATAGTCACTTCCCTGCCCCTGTAGGTGCCTGGTATCTGGGCAAATTTAATCCTTAGGAATGACCTGTTAGCTGAGCAAACCAATTTACATTGGCCTCTCTACCTCTGGTCAATTAAAAACCACTGCTCTTGTGATTCTTCCTGAACCCTCAGCTGCTATTCTCTGTCAGTCCTCGCTGTCCTAAATGTCAGTGGAAAGGATCATTGAGACTAATTTGTTCAGTTCATCTGTTGTGCCAGCGATGGTATCCTGGGATGACCTTCTTTCTGAGGGAACAGTTGTGTAGGGGAAGGCTGCAAGGTCAGGGTCCTGCTGAGGGGCAGCACTCAGCACTTCCAGGCAGCCCCTGCTAATGCCCTAAGGAGCACGGGGGTCACTGCTCCTCCTCCTCCCAGAAATGCCTTGACTTGCCAAGCTTCAGCCGCAAAAATCTGTCGTGTTTGAGTTTAAACTAATCCCAGCTGAAATGCAAAACTCAACAGGACCTTCTAATCTCACCTGGCCTTTCATAGGAAGGATGTGACCTTTGCTACGCCTCACAGGAGATGGATTATTTCCAGGATCATTCCAAAGAGATTCATGTCTTTGTAGCAGAATTTGCCCCGAAGGTTTCTCTCCCTGAGGACAAGCTTGCCAGGAGCTTGTCATGAGAACTGACAAACCTCAAGTACTTTCCTCGCAGACGTTTTGCATGAGACTAACTCCATCACGGAGATGGCCGTGTTCAGTGGGTGGGTAAAAAGATCCCTGTAGATATTTTTGCGAAGCAATTTCAGTTCTCTTGCAGCTTGCAAGAAAATTGAATTAGTTGTTTTCCATTCACTGAATTAACCCTGATTCATTCTTCCCTCAACCCTCTCCCTCTTCCTCCCCTCCCTCCAACAGATGTCCAGCATATTAAGAGGAGAGACATCGTTTTGAAGAGGGAGCTGGGAGAAGGTGCCTTTGGGAAGGTGTTCTTGGCCGAGTGTTACAACCTCAGCCCCACCAACGACAAAATGCTGGTGGCAGTGAAGGTAAATCCCAAGGGCGAGTGGCAGAGGGTAGGGCAGGGGCTGGCCAGTGGAGCCAGACTGGATGAGCCTGTGTGGGAAAGGGAAGCAGGGGAGGGCTGGGGGCCAGGGGTGGAGATTTATCTGACGCCAGAGGCTGTGGTAAATCCACTTAGTCACACACGAAGTTTCAGTGTTTCGCTTCAAGGTTGTCTGTCCTCAGCAGTGCCAAAGCCTCCCTTGCTGCTGACACGGCCAGGAGACAGGCAGGGAGGAGAGGCTGGTCTGGAAGCCGTGAGCTCCCGTGCAGCTGCAGCAGCAGTGTGGTCTCACCGCCCTCCAGCAGGCACCGCGGCCCTCCTGCTCCTTCTGGATTTTATCTTCTTGTGTAACATGCAGAAGCCAAAACATAAAAAGGCCTCAGCAAAAATGAGCAATGAAAGCTAAGCGTGATGAGCCAATTTTCTGGGATCAATTTGCCGCAAGATGGGCAAAGCAACTCGGCTTGACTCCACTCTGCTCCTGCTTGCCTAGCCACAGGTCGCTCCTGTTTTGGGGATTTTAAGCCAACACGAGTTCAGCTTGGCTTGTGCTGTGCTTCTTGCATCCTTGTGATATTCCTCCTGGAAGCTGTGCTCCATGAGTGTGGCTCTGGGCAGAGGAGAGCTCTCAGTGCAGAACTGTGCTCTCCTCTCAAGTGGCACCAGTTGGCAGAGACACAGTTTAATCCCTTGGATTTAACCAATGCTTCCTAACTCCCTGGAACAAGGTCTGCATTTGAACCAACGCTCTACAGGGAAAAAGGTTCCAGCACTCTCTCCAAAGTGCTGGAGGCATCCAGTTACTTGTGACTTGTTCTAATCATTGGCAGCTCAAGCCTTTTTTTTTTTAGCTCAGATGTCCCCTTTTGCTCCTGCAGTGAAGTGCAAGATTGCACCTTTCACCTCTGAGGCTGGTTAAAGCTGAGGACGTGAAGACACTCACATGATTAATTGTTTGATTATAGGCTTGGTACCTGCCTATCAATGTCAGCCATCCCTCAGCAAGCCTGGCTCCCGAGTCTCTTCAGAGTTTCATTTGCATGTAGGCAGAAACAGCATCCGAACTTGTTTCTGTTAATTGCTACTATGAGCTTACATCTCCAGAGTGCCTTTCATCCTGCAAGATCATACAGCTCCAGCTCTGGAGCAGGGCCCTGGAATCTGGCTTCTTGCCAGCTCTGGGAGTGGCAGGGAAAATCATCCCTCTAATTTGGGCCACGTTCTAAGTCTGAGGGGGAAAAAAAGAAAAAAAAAGAAAAAGACAGGAATAAAGGCTTTACATATTAAGTTGAGATTTGGCTGCAATTCCTGAAGATCTCATGCCCCCAGCTGAGGCTGAGAGCTACCTCCCCAGTCACTGCAGCTCAGGGCAGCAGCAGGACACACTGGTTAAGGGCAGCTGAGTCCACAGCCCAGAGCCTGCCTCTGCCCTGCTCTCAGGGACTCTCTCCCAAGGCCAAAGGAAGGGGCTGAGCTCGCTTAAATGGACTCAGATTTTTAGCAGACCTAAAGGTTGCAGCCCTGCAGATAAACTGAGTTTTGATGTGAAGGCATGGACAAGCTTCCTGTTTTATTCAGCTTGCTTCTAAAAGCATCCTAAGAAATGCACAAACACTATATCCAGCAGAGTGTTAAGGTGACAAAGTCAAGTACTAGAAATGCTGGAGGGGCTGTGTTCAGGGCATGTCCTCTGAACACCTTATTTTTCATTTCTCCGTGGCTGTTCCATTGTGGGGATCACTCCTGTGCTGGAACCTCCCTAGATGTGAGTGTACCCGTTTTCACAGCCTCCCAGCAAGTCACTGGGGTTGTATCATCCCCTTTTGCAGAGGGCAGATGCAGAAGCAGGAAAACTGAGCTGAAGACATCTGCTTTAGGTGAAGGATGGAGTTACCTACTTCTCTTTCCAGCCCCATGGACAGCAGGTACCTGACTCAGAGTGAGCCCTGCTGCAGCAATAAACACGTGGTGCTTGTGGAGACTTGGCCCTGATTCTGGAGAAGAGGGGATTTTCCAGGTAATATCGGAACAACTGGGACTTCATGATGACAGCTGCAACCTGCAGATGCTCAGGGACTTGACTGAAGTTATGGAGAAATTGTGTGATGGAGGCACAAAAAAAATCCTCCCCAAACCTTCTTGAGAGAGACATTCCACTGATTTTACTGAGACATCTCTTCTCTTTCTTTGGTGCTGGCATTCTTTCCCTGTTCTATCCCTTCCAGCTCCCTCATTTCTAAATGCTTGGCTGTGCAACCTTAGTAATGGGGAGGGAGTTAATAACTTTTTTTTTTGGTGTGGGATATCAGCAAACTTACAATCTTAACACCTTATAAAAATGATTGTGTGTGAAGGAGATGAAACCTAAACTCACTGCAGCTTGAAATATTATGTGCAACCACAGGAAAAAGGAGGAGAAAAGAGTGATGGGGGCAGGGACTATTTTCCTGCAGAAAAATAGGGTGGCATCAACATTATGAAGATATTAAATGACTAAAAGTAATTGGGTGCCTGAGATAAGGATGGATGCTTTGCCATCTGCACCATGTAACTAACATTCATCTAAATATCTCTAGTCAAGCTATCCCAAAGGGCAAAGAATTAAAATAGATTTATGCCATATAAATAGCAGTTTGGGGGCAGAATCAGATGAGGCCGTGTCCTAAGGCTGGGGGGAAGCCTCACAGCAGGTCTACTCCAAGGAGAAAAGCACCTTCTCTGCAGGAGTCTCTAAAGCCTCCACCAGGGGCCAGCCCAGGTGCAGTTACAGAGTCCTGGGCCCCATCCTCCATGCACAGCTTTCTGATATTTAGCATCCCTTTTTGCCCATAAATTGCTGCCTGCAGCTGCTCAGGCCAGCTCTGCCTGGGGAGATTCAAGGCATGGGGAAAGGAGGCAGGTGTATTTGTGTGTAGGTAAGGGCAGAGCTGCCCAGTGTCCCCACCACTGAAGGGGAACTGGTGCACATCAGACCGACACAGGATGAGTGAATCGTTTTCAGCTCCTGTCAGGCTGCACAGTTAAAGCCAGAATTGGTCCTAAACAGCCCTGGCATGTGGAGGATGCGGAGAATATGATGCAGAGCCACCAACTCAAAACCAGCCTCTTCATTTTCTTAAGTGTTTGCAAAGACTGTGCTGATTCTTGTGGCCATTTCATCTTGTCAAATGGTCTGGACTTCAACTTTTTTATCAAGTTCCCTCCCTTGATACTTTGAGATGACAACAAGCTGCTCTCAAACTAACTCTCCAATGCAGCTGCACTATAATGCACAGACAAGCCAGAACCCAACCCTGGAGAATCCTCCCTTATCATCAGCTACAGCCACAGCAACACCTTCATGGCAACTCTGCAATGTTGGTCTGGTCCACACCACCTGAAGCCTGCAAGCTGCCTGGCAATGGCAAAGTGGCATTCTCAGACTGTGGGAGATGAGACATTCTCAATAAGGATACTGATTTCAGCATCAGTCTGCCAGGGGAGCTGTTATAAACAGCAGGGTATAAAAACATGATTTTAAAAATTATGAGAAAAGACTTGACAGTGTCCTTCTTCAGAGGCAGTTTGAAAAATCCACACAATAACTGCATAGCCAGGCAAATCCATCTTCTGAATAAAGGCAGTGTAGTCAGCTATTTCAAAATAAAAGACAGATAGCAAGGACTGGCTGGCTCAGGAATTTAATAATAATGAGATATGAAGCCATTCACCCCTAGGTCACCAGTATAAATTCTGCCCAAGCTGGGAATAATTGGAAGCTATTACCCTCTGAGGCATGTTTGCTGCTGCCTNGGCTGTGATCCTTCTCTGCCCTGTGGGGATGGAAGGACATGAAGCCACAGCTGTCAGCAGCTCCGAGTCCTGCACACCCAGCAGTGGGAATAGGAGACAGGAAAGAATTGCTCCCACACGCTGAGTTGTGCTGGAAAAGAAGAAGCTTTATTTGCATTTTTGATATTTTATAGAATTCTAAAGGGATCAGTGGATTGGAGGGTGGAGTTGCCACCCCTCCAACACACTGGTCAGACTAATAGTCTGTCCAGTCACACTAACAGTCTGTCAACTCTCTCCTCCTCTATGAAAATATGAAAACAAACCATTTGTTGATACTTAAAGTGTGGGAAAACTCCTAGTACATAAAGAAAACAATTTTCTCAGAAGGCCTGCACGGGTAACACCCAGCAAAGCAGGAAGGCCACTTGCCATCACTCCCTCAGCCACTGAGCTCCTGCTTCAACAGCACAAGAACCAAAATATTCCTTTGAGAAATTTGTTGGTGTCCCTGATCTGATTTGTGTCCTGGGCATTTACTGGTCACTGGTTCTCATTCCTGCATTCAGAAAAGACCTGAGAAATGTTGGAGGAGTCTCAGACAGGGCCTGTGGGGCCCATCCCTGATCCCTAACCTGTGGCACCAGGCTACTCATGAACTNCCCAGCAAAGCAGGAAGGCCACTTGCCATCACTCCCTCAGCCACTGAGCTCCTGCTTCAACAGCACAAGAACCAAAATATTCCTTTGAGAAATTTGTTGGTGTCCCTGATCTGATTTGTGTCCTGGGCATTTACTGGTCACTGGTTCTCATTCCTGCATTCAGAAAAGACCTGAGAAATGTTGGAGGAGTCTCAGACAGGGCCTGTGGGGCCCATCCCTGATCCCTAACCTGTGGCACCAGGCTACTCATGAACTCAGACAAGGCCTGAAGAAGTGCTGTAATCACCTTCTCTGTCTCTAGAGAGGTGCAAATTGCCAGAGCCCCCAGTGTCCCCATCTTCATTCAACCATTTCATCAGCCTGAGGCAGATCATTTGTGTGCTCTGTATCCACCAGCAGCAAGGGCCAGGGAGCACCTGTGGGAGGATGCTTATGGTGCTCTTCTGCCACAAAACATAAATTCCACTCTGAAACCTACATGCAAGTGGAGTGGCACTTACCTCTTGAAATAATTAGTAGTTTTATTTCCCAATATTTAGAAAATTGGACCCTTGATATTTTCCTGTTTTGACTGCTAAGTGTGAGTATGATTGCAGGAGAAACAAGAATCTTGTGCATGGCAGGTCTAGATCTGGGGTTAGAATATACTCACTGAGTATTTTTCTACCAACGCAGTTTCTGACCAGGAAACACAAGTTTTTTTCTGAGGTTTTCACTTCTAAGCTATCACCCAAACCAGAAGAATATAAGGAAGGATCCTAGAGATTACTTCTTTCCTCTGCCAAGTAGGGCCAACTTGTCTCCAGCTTCTTTGGGGCATTCACAGGGCAGTGTATGAGCTGGGAATACTCCTACATTGGTTTTTATCCTCATTTTGGTATAGTTGTGGGTAGATTGAATAGGATTTTATAGCTCAGTCCCTGTCTCAAGCTGTGGATAGATCCAAGACATCTCTGTCAAGGTAGGACCAGTGAAGGCTGTTGGCTTTACAGAGTTCCTCAGACCCACATTCAAGTGGGAGCAGCCTTGGTTACCTGGAACCCTCTTTTGTGGTATCTGGAGGGCTCAGCAACCTCCCAGCAGCAGCAGATTGAACTCTGCCTCCAGCATGAAACCACGAGCTGGGCTGAGAGGGTGTTTTAGCCCAGACTGGTGATGCAGTGTTAAGGACAGTGCCTCAGCCTTGTGACTGAAGGCAGGCAGTCTGAAAAAGAGGGCGAGAGATGCTGTTCTTCAAGTGCTTCACAAAGGAAAACTCAAAATTGACCTATTCTTTTTCCTGGCAGAACCAGCAACCTTATTCCCTTAGAGGAGTCAGATATTACAGCTGAGGAACAACCTCTCTCACTGCTATAGTTGACCTCCCAAAGAGCATAGTGAAAAAAAAGACTCTCTCAGTGCCTCATAAAGATATTTTGTGCCCACTGCCAATGTCTGCTGGAATTGCTTCACTCAGCAGTGTGCTCCTAAGGCTGAAATCATGCTGGAGCCATGGACCCCTCGTTCCCATGTCCCAACCCTTTATTGGGACATATCTGAGAAACACTCATGCCTGATGAAATTAATCTCCAGTCTCACCGGAAAAGAAAGCTTGTTGTATTATCTTTGGCCTTTATGAAGGAAAAGAAACTTTTCCAGGTGTGTGGTCCCTGGGATTGCAGCTTCTCATCTTCCAGCTGTATTTAGCTGCCAGCTTCTCCTTCCTGTGCAGCCTTGGAAAGAGCAGCTACGTGCTCCTTTCCCTGCGTGCTGGAATGTGGTAGGCAGTGAAAAAACCCTTTCTGTGTCCCAAAGGAAGATGGCTTTGGGGACAAGGGAGCTTAGACCCTGCATAGAGGTACTCAAAATGCCTAAGGGGTCATATGGAAAGAGAATTTGGACTGTGTCAGGTAAGGTGTCTGCTGGTGGGGAATGGGGGCTGCAGGGGGGTCAGGAGGGCTTGATGATGCAGAGCTGCTTGGGATCCCTCAGCAAGCAGCAGTTTTTATCATGGAATAATTCACCCAGCCCACAGCAGGAGACAGTGACTCCCAGCCACTGGGGGCCAGGGACACTGGGAGTCTGTAAGACGCTCAGATGGACTTTTCCTAGTTTAACTGCAGGAATTGGAAAAGCAGTAAAATGGAAGAGGCTCACTTTAGACCCAGTTTCCTAGAGAAAAGCACAATAAATAAATTCCCCTCAGTGTTATTAGAACTTTGTGTGCTTCCCAGAGAACAGAGAGTTTTAGTGGCCTGAAACATTAGCTGGTGTGGCAAGGGGGAGCACCAGGATCAGCACGTACCAGCTGGGTTGGTGGTGGCGTGTGCTGGGATGGCTCCTGGTGCCTGCCAGGGCCACCACACTGGTGATGCCACAACAGACCCTGCTGTCTGCACCAGTGCAGGCTGCAATGGTGGTGTCCTGCCTCAGAAAATACTGATAGAAAAGGTCTTGGCATGGAGAAATACAGGCACAGCCTTCCAGGGAGCATCCCTAGGAATGGTGTGCATGGGAGTCTGCCCACAGGTTGGGTGGGAGGCAAGGCTGGGTGTTCCTGGCACAACCCCCACTGCCTCAGGGTCTGCAGTGACCACAGCCCTCCCTGCTCACTAAGGATGTCCATCATCTCTCCCTTTTCCTTTGGTTACTGGTTTTCCAGCCTTTGTTTGTCTGGGTCAGCAGCAGTTTTGAAGCAGGGATAACAGCACGTTGCCATTACAGACCCACTCTGCAGCCTGTAGTAAGTTGTTGCCATTTGCTGTTAGCTCAGCCAGGCAATAGGCTTTGTTAGAAAACTTGCAGAGTTCTGGTGTTCACCTTCCTGTGAAGCAGCACCACAGTTGGACTGTCATGGGACAGAAGAGGAATTCCAGAAGAGAAAGCTGGAATGGTGATTATTTTCCCCCCACAGCCTCCATCAATTCAGAATGGAGAAAAACTCCAACTGTTCTTTAACAGGGAATCCAAACCCAATGTCATGGCCTCTCTGTTTAAACTCCTTTCCCCAAGAAAAGATGGGCATACCCTTCTCATATTCTCTATAGCCTTCTTGACATAACTAAATGTACCAATATCCTATGTTCATCTCATAAATGTGGTTATTCTTTCTTCTGGATTATAACCATTTGGGATGGAGAAAAGAAGGGAGAGAAAGATGTGTACTATATAGGACACACCAAGCATCATCTCAAAGAGAGCAGTATGAAAGCCTCAGAGGATTTGCTGTGCCGTGTGTTAGTCACCATGAGGAAGGTCACAGCAACATCTCTTGCATTTCCCTAAATATGAGGGCTTTTGTTATTCCACCTTCACACAGGTTACGACAGGGTGAGCTCTTCCAGGAAAGAAACATCA
>VYZR01106171.1:44704-57702 GCA_013400675.1 Oxylabes madagascariensis
TCTATGTGATTTACAGCAGCTTGCTCAAATCATCTCCATGTAAAGCCAGATGGTGATTCTTTATCCAGGTAAAGACCCTCCTACTCTTATCTATACTACTATTTCTTTCAGATTAGAGATAAGTCACACTTTATAGAGAATCAACTTAAATCTGCATGACTCCATTCATGTAAATAAACTTTCAGTTCACAACTACAAGACTCCTACATCCTAGCTGTGAGCTGTTCCAGGGAGGAAACTGATTGGAACACACAAGACATGGATAATGAGGCATGCCACTGTTTAATCCCCATCACTTTTTATTCAGTATTGCTGCGGTAACAGGTCTTGCTCCAAGGAGCTGCCTACATATAAAAAGAGTCATTTGACTTTCAAGCCCAGAAGAGCCACTGTCCATCTTCTCTGAGGAAAAGGTGGGAGAATGAATGGAAGGAATCATGCTACAGGCCATACCGGCCCATGAGCTGCAATTTGGATCAAGCTGCTGTAAATCACATAGAACAGACTCACAGACAATCCGCAAATTTTGGCACTGACCATGTTTAACGTATTTTTTCCTGCCTGCTGATGTTGGAAAACAAAGCTTTAGACAACTACACTTCTGCTTATTCTAAAGAGCACTTCAACCACATGAGACAGGTTCCATGTACAGGATGTTCACCTTAAGGGGATTTCTTTCACATCCTTTAGGATTTTCTTTCCTGTTTTCCCAGATCTCATGGTCCAACACTTGCTAGAAAGCTAACTTTTCTTCTAAAATTCTTAGTGTACAACCCACAGAGCAGAAACCTTTTGAGTTAGTCTGTGCAACAACCATGCTCTTAAAGAGGTTAATCTGGGGTCTTAAACCCAATACCTTAACAGTCTTGAGCTGGAGGAGGCTAGACTTGATTTGGGTATCCTGGACTTTTGCTTCATGGAATAAACAAACAAACAAACAAACAAACAAAAGACATTTAAACCCGAATTTACACTTCTCAAGTACTCTTTTCTCAAGTATTTAATTTTTCTATTTAGAAATTCATTCCATTTGTCATGCAAACTATCCAGGTAATGAAATGTTACTTACTAGAAGGCATAGAAGTGAAGTCTGTCAAACTACAGAAACTAAAGCCTACAAATAAGCAAACCCATTTTTTACCTTTTCTCATTACACCCCTTCTTTGAAAATTTGATTATATACACAGACTTCAAACAGGACCAACTTCATGCCAAAGTCTATCACCTCTTTGTTACTCACACATAAAAATGAGAAAATATTGTTCTTCCCACTCTGGTTTTTTACTCTGGAAATAAACCTATATTTTTATTAAAAGTCACACAACATCACAGAATATTAGAATAGCCTGGGTTGAAGGGGACCTTGAAGGATCATCTAATTCAAACTTCCATGAGAAAAGAAGCCTAGATGAAGTTATCTAGTATCTTGAGTACTCGCAACACATAACTAGGACAGTCACATAACTGAAACATTTTAAGAACCCAACAGGAAGCAATGAAAAGCAAAACACGTTTTTCTGAAAACATAGAGTAAATTATCGTTGTTATCTCATGCTTTATTGAAAATGCTATAATGGATGCAGTAGTACTTACAAACCACATTATTAGAGACTTTATAAAGTAGTACAGCATAAACTTAGATATCATAACATATTACTACATAAATCATCAGTAACAAGAAATCCCTGTGCCCAGTTTTTTGCTGAAAAATCAAACCCCATTATAAAAGAATTTGGATAATGTGCTAAATGTGGAGAATGTGCTATACTGACTATCCTCATTAAAAACACAAACAGCAGATCTAAAAAACAGCAACAGCAGTAATTGGCTGGAAGGTTTCAAACAAATTGAGAGCATACTAGAAAATCCCCCTGAAAGGAAAATAGGGCTCCTAGATCCAGAATCTCACAGGGAAAGCCAAGCCACAAGAGAAAGTCAAAAGAATTGGTGATAAATAAGTAAGCTCTGTTCTGCAAATTATCAAATGCAAAGCAAAGTACTGTAGGCATGTCCCGCAGTGGTTTACAGCGCACTTCACTGACTATGTTAATTACCATTTTATGAACAGAGACATGTCCTTTGCTTGTCCACAGATCTTTTTCCAGAATAATTCTGCTTCTCACTCCAAGACAAAGCTGAGCTCCCAGCTGCTGTTGCACATTACAGTTTCTTTTAATATCTCTGTACTATTTTGCTTTGCAGGTATCAAAACAGCAGGACTTTCTAGAGATCGCTACTTCTCCCAAGGTTAAAATAAAAACCATATCTGCATTAGGAGAAATGACAAATTTCCCCAGGAATCCTGGATGGACTGAATGTGCCAAGCTGTGTTATAACCAAGTATCTAGTTAAGTAATGAAGACCTTACATAGCTCAGCCAACTATCTTACCACCTTGCTATCCAGAATCATGCAGCTTCCCAGATCCAATTTCTATCCTGAAATACAACTTTCTAAATGGAAAATCATCCAGGCACAAGAGAAAATTTAGATTATTTTCCATTTTTCCAAGTTTTCCAGAAAGCCTTTGGTGAACAAATATTTATTTCACTATTCATCTCTCTTCCTCTCAACATTGTTTTTCTTGTGTTTGTAAACAATGACTAAGTTGAAGTATTCTCTTCCTTTTCTTCTGCCCCATCAAAAAAACCCCAAAGAGCTGCCATGGGAGACTGCCACCTGACCTAACCAAGGGCCCTTCCAAGCACACAACATTCTTGTGCTGGTAACACAGAAAGAAGTAGTACACATTCCTCAAGAGGAGACGGGAATGATGCTGTTTAACTTTTTCAAAGGCAAGGATACTGGAAACATGCATGAAGCTGCCCTGCTACCATATGCTTCTGGGCATAATTAGTCAACCAGAAAGTTTCCCTTGAGAATGACAGGCAAGAAGAGAATGCAATCACTGCATAAAACAGGAATGAACAAGTCATGTTGGTGAAGTTAGGAAATAATAAACATCCCAGCCTTCCAGGCAGTTTTGTTCTGCAAGGTAACAGGTAACATGTAGGAAACAGATGTGCAAGGACCAACACTTAATGATGCACCTGTTTTCTATCACAATTATAAAATCATAACTACAAAAGTTCCTTTGGGCTGGAACTCAAGAAAGGGTTTAGGTAATTAAATAAACCCCCAAGGTGGTTGTATTTCCACAACATTTCTGAAGTTTTTGAAGTTCTGAGTCTGTTCATTCTAGGGTTACAAATAATACATGGTTAAAATATGAAAAACGAAACATGTCTGATAAACAGTAATTGGTGCTTGGACACTCCATGAGCTGTAGTACTTGTCCACCTTGTAGTACTTGTACACCTCTAGCTGCTCTAAATTTTTCAGCTATTTCAATCATGGCCAGGCCCCTTGCATTTCCCTCCGGGATTGCTGGTAATACTCCCAACTCAGTACAGAGGATGGCTGGCAACTGGTCTATCATATGGCCTGGCCTCTTTTACTAGAAACACTTGCTGCTGGTCTGCAAGGCCACTTGGTTCTCCAAGATGGAGTCAACTCTTGTAGCTGGGAGTTCAGCACAGTGCACCTCAAAAAAAGTGACATGACAGAGACAAATGGTCCTGGTTTGATTGAGAAAGTTTAATCCAAAATTGCTTCCACCAATTACTAACAAACTGCTGCCTCAGCCACCAGCTGTGGAAGCTGACATTTAGTCACGTGAGTATCAAGGCAAATAGGTCAAAATTCCTTTCCATACTTACCCATAATCTATCAGGATACTATGACAAACTTGAAAAATAGAAGAACCCAAATTTTCAGCTACTCATGGATGAGGTTTAAAGGCTCAAACACAAGTGGTTATTTCTCCTACCACTTTTATTCTCTTATTTTTGACACAGTTACTTTTCTCCGTACTATCTGTAATAACAATTGAAGTTAACACAGCTAAATTTTATGTAGTTCCTCATTCACATTTTACCAAAATCCTTTATCAAGTACAGAACAATAAATGTCTATGTCTTCCCATGAGCAATACTGCTCTAGAATTCCAATTTGTTAAATATGCCAGCAGAAAGAGCATAAATTTTGTGTGAATGCTACAGCAAGGTTTATTTCCTGTGAGTCAATAACAACATTTTTCAACAACTGTTTTGCAGTAAAGAAAAGTATACCCACATTATTTCTATACATACACGAACATGCACCTGAACATCTGATGCGGAATGCAAAGAATATCTGGATTCATAACAATTAATCAGTAACAGTTACTGACATTATTTAGCAGCCTTTAAAAGCTTTTTAAAAACTGATAAACATTTCTTGTTCTTCTCATACGTTCAAAACAGGTTTCATGACACTGCATATCATGTTTCATTCTATTAATATTATGCTGGTTTAATTCAGCCATTTTTAAGACAGAAATGGTTGCTTTATTTATATTCATGCAATTTAATTTCTGTGTAATATTTTATTATGACCAGTACCTATGACTCGGCAACCCTTTACTGTTCAAAACAAGGTGATTCACAAAACATAGGATCCCATTCCAGCATAATGTTTTATTTACCCCATTAAAACAAAACACCAACTCACAAGTTCTGTTAGTGCAGAAATTTTCTTAAAACAATTTGAATATGTCAGTCTTCATTTCATCTGTCTTTACTGATGTACTGCACAATGACTGATTAAGAATTCATCTATCCTAGCAAAATCTAACAACTCTACCACTAAACTAGCTGCAGGTAGGAAAAATGAATGAGAACTGCACCGAGTACCACAGGAATAAAGAACAAGAGAGGTCTGCAGACCAGACATTTTTCTCAAAAGTAATTTGTAGATGGCTGAAAGAAGCATGGCGATTTGCTGAATTAAAAATGCCTTCTCTTTGCCTTTCACCATCCTTCTCCCTTCCTGTTTTCTTTTGCTACCCAATTTACTTTTTCATCATCTTCTTTCTCCCTCCCATTACATCTTTGGTTTTTTATGATCTCCCTGAGTCCTTCTGCGACTACATCAACAAGCCCACTAGAAGTTATTTAATAAGAAACAGTGTTTTCTCACTGAGAAGCATCAACACTTCAGTTATTCCAGCTCAGAAACATCAAAAATCCTGAGAAGCCTTTACTCCCCTTCCACTTTCAACCTCTCTTGGACACAAAGCATGAGCCTGAATCAGAAAAGTCCTTACTGGGATCATAAGGAAGAGCTACAATGCAAACAAGGAAGTACAGTTCAAAGATCACATTCTTATTTGCCATAACCAATGTTGCACTTAGAGAAGCATTTCTACTATTCCCAAGTCTTCTAGGTGATGGAGACTTTTAACCCTGACCCCCAGTCTCCAGCAATCATACAGACTGCACAAAACCACTGAATGAAGAGCTATACTTTTATTAGGAAGTAACTTCCAGTTTAACTACAGCAGGGAAAAATAAAATCTTAAAAGATGAAGTAGTAAAAT
Source organism: Oxylabes madagascariensis (assembly GCA_013400675.1). Taxonomy (NCBI): domain Eukaryota; kingdom Metazoa; phylum Chordata; class Aves; order Passeriformes; family Timaliidae; genus Oxylabes; species Oxylabes madagascariensis. Next base: position 50,123 of record VYZR01106171.1, read on the forward strand.
AATAAAGGCCCAGTACTTATTTCCATGGGTTTGAATCTCGCAATTGCTTTTTGAAGGGAAAGCAGGTTTCTGATATGCAATTCTGGAACTGACAGTAACACTGTAAAGGGAAACATTTGACTCTTCTGCTCATTAGGATTACTGTAGACTTGCAGGTAGCATCATGTTCGCATTCTTAGGTGATGGAGAAAATTATTCTGTAGCAAACCAGATTCTTGTTCAATTCAAGGCAGAGAGAAGCAGGTACATGTAATTCCACTCCTCTAATGTGGAATCGCCCATGCAGTTTATAGTAGGATGAGAGCTTTGGTTTCAATTGATGAATTTAGGAATCTGAAAATAATTCCTAGTTATATATGAACCAGGAAGAACATAGCCTGTGTGTGGAGATCCCACCTGCAATTTTTCTGTGTTTTACACTGGCTGACCTCCAACCTCAAGACAATTAAATGATACAACATCCTGAGCTGACCCATAGGGATCATCAAGTGTTGGGGGTTAGATTTGTTTTTTTCTTTTTTCCCTTATAGAATTTTTTTTTCCACAACTACTGCATACTTAAGGTAGAGGAACATCTTCTGCTCCTCTTAAATAGGTACTTAAGAGAAACAAAAGGGGCCAAAGGAGATTTGTATCACCTGGCTACACCTCTTTTTGTCTCTGGATGTTTCTCTCGGAGGGGGGAGATAACGCGAGTTTTGGGGCAGGAAAAGGACAGTGCTGGGGGCAGCCAGGCGCTTTTTACTCTNCAAGTCTAACTCTTGGCTCTGCCCAGGACAACCCCAAGAGGCATACCATGTGCCTGAGAGCCTTATTCAAATGCTTCTTGAACTCTGTCAGGCTTGCTGTTGGACCGCTTCCCTGAGAAGCCCACTCCAGGGCCCAAACATTCTCTGGGTGCAGAACCTTCTCCTAACGTCTCTTCCAAAATCTCCCCTGACCTGGCTTCATGCTGTACCCTGGGGTGCTGTCATTGGTGGCCAGAGAAGAGATCAGCATCTGGACTTAGCTGCAGTTTGCAACACTTCCCTTTCACATTTCTTACTCTAGATTTACACATTCTGTAATAAAATTATTGTTTAACAGTTCTCCTGGACTTTCTACAAACAAGCCAAATATTGGACCCCATATATTTCTTAAGTTACAATAGGTCTTCTACGAAGATTGTCAGTATCTTAAAGGAACACCCAGAAGTCCTTGAAACCAAGATAGCTACAGCTTTGATCCTGGCAACACCTTTTCAAACGCTTAACTTTAACATCAAGAATTTTCCACTCTCTACAGAATTGCTTGCTTTATTAAAGTGAATGCATGGTTTATGTACTTGCAGAATTATGGCCAAAGTGAAGAGGAACTGCATTCTGAAAATTCTGTTATTTCAGTGTTGCAGCTCTTGCAGTTACTACAAGTTAACTGATACTTGTTTTTCTTCTTCCAAATCACAAGAGCTTTAAGAGCTTGAAGAATTGAACCATAACAGCTCAAAAACCCAGATGTAAATAAGAATAATCTATTTAAAAATGCTATGTTTTTTTAGCAATCTTCTGATTTTAAAAATTATGTGAACGTGCTGCAAGGACTGATCTCATTTCTCAGTTTGCACATGGATTCTGACAGCAGCTGGGGAACTTCCATGAAGTGCAGCATTTAATAATTTCCCCCAAACCCCACTAAACCTTTAAATAAATGCAACATTATAAAACCTTGAATGGAATTTCCTAGAACAATGGGAAGTTGAGGGATTCTTTTTCAATTAAAGAAAGCAAAAAAAGATACACTGCTTGAACAGGAGCAAGGCCAGTGTGGATTACAGTAGTATTTGTTCAAACTTTACATTTTCCAATCAAAAAAGGAAAAAAAGAAGAAAAAAAGAAAATACAGATATGACTGTTTTTCACTTCTGTAATCAACAGATACAGACAAAATATTGAACTTGATTTTGCTTTTTCTCCGTAACTCCAACACTATCCCCATTTTTTTACACTCTTACAGCTCTTTGGGCATGTAGGAACAGCTGCTCTTGATACCACATGAAATTCAAACAGCTCTTTCAGACTTGAAGAGGTGGAATCCTCCACAGAAGAAATAAAATACTGAGATCTCATTGTAAACCACCACACTTGTCAAATAAGTGTTCAATAACAAAATACGAAGCATCACATACAGTTAATCTAGATTTTTTTTTGTACAGCGTTCTGTGACCAGCCAAGTGTAGAAGAAGTCAGGAAGAGTGCGAACTCCTTCAAGGTAAACTCTCCCAAGGCCTCATACTAGTCTTGAAACTGGGAAGAGAATTCAGGTTATACTTAATGAGAGGTGTTCAAAATTTAGCATTATGTAGAGTTTCAGCTGTTTACTAAGGTTGTAATTGCTGATGCTCCTACAAAAACTTTAAAATTGACAGGGTATTACTCAAAACAGATTTTTAAAGAAAACTGATGAGATATTAGGAATGAATGATGATTTTGGAGCCTAGTTTTTGCCCAGCCTACATTTGCAATCCATAGAAGAACGGCACCATTTCAAATTCTTTAAGTTCAAAAGAAAGAAATACAAATGCACATTGTATTTTAGGTGGGAAAACCAGAAAGGGCAAAGAACACTGATTTCTTCTGTAAGGTGTTTTTTTTCCATGTCAGTTTCAACTTTAAGACAAGGTACCCTAAAACGCAAATAGATAGGACCAAATGCCATAAGCCTTCCCATCACTGCAGATATCGTCAGTGCTCCAGAAATAGATTTAAACTCTGGACAACTTTTTCCCTTCTCTTTCTCCCAGCAATCTCTCTTGCACACCGTACTACTGAAGCCTCTGTATATGAAACAGATTTAGAATCTACTTTTTGAATTCCCCTGTGGCAGGAAGAAAATGAAAAACCATTCTATGAATCTTTAACTGAGTATTGCTATGGCAACAAACATAATTCAGAACTTTTAAAGCAATTTCTACTAGGAAGTATTTATACAGACAAGTTAGTACATGGCTTTAAAACAGTCAGAAATGTGTAATCAATCAGGAGGGATTACTGACAAAAAAGATTAAATTAATTTCAAATATAATGCTAAAAGGTTTAAACTGCCACTGTTTGACCTGGTACTTAGACAGGACAACAATGCGTATAGAAATGCTTCCTTGACTAGGTAAGTGAAAAAGCACAGATTTGGGCACTGAAGTATAGAAATTCTTATGCTAATCAAGAATGGATTAAAATAAAAGAGCTGTAAAATAGCACTTCCTCCTCTGCTTTGACCTTCTATAGTGTTTACCATTACACTTCAGTGCAATTTTCAGTGGCACAGAAACTCCTCGTTAACTTTCTTAACTGACAGATAAACATTAAAAACAATGCTGGTTTTCTAGGAAAAAACATGGGCTATGACTCAAGAGGTAAAAGTTCTATATATAACTCTGGACAAAGACCTACACAATTTAGTCATATTACAGTTGTTTGCATTTCCCATCTACATCATGAGATAACACTCGCTTTCCCCTAATCCTATGTCCAACTTTCCTTTTTGTTAGGTCATGAACTTTTCCAGGAAGAACTGTTTTTGCAACATGGTTGTAGAGGGAAAGTGCACAGATTTTTGGTTGGGATTTCTCATTGTCATGATCTGCAGGTTTCAAGTTATGTACCACAGTTAAAAGATTGGTAGTAAAATAAGCATTTACTTTGGCTGTAATGATATTGTGACTGCAAGAATATAAATAACATTTAGAGTAGAACTGAGAGAAAAAGGTGACAATATATAATCACAACTGGTTTTGATTGGTAAGCTTCATCTGTGTTAAGAGAACAGTGACCACCTGTCCACAAACTGCTTATAATTGGGAAAGCTGAGAAATAATCTGTGCTGTTACTATTTTGAGGGGATTTTTTGTTCACCCCCCTCCTTCTCTTTCTATTTTCAGGAGAGCCAAGTCTAAAAATAAGGCAATAAGCACACAGCACAGCACTGCTTAAATGGGGTTTGTTTAGAGAGACTTTGCCTCAACAAAAAGGGTCAGAGAAACTCTAATAAAGAGTTTCCATAAGCCACCTTGAGATCTCCATGGTTTTATACTATATATTGTATATATTACTATATATATTACTGTTTCTGATTCAACAATGTACTTAGTTTTAGAAGACCTAAAAGTTGATGTACTCTAGTATGCTTTCAACATCAATTCTAACCTTTCAAAGGACATTTCAAATTCTTACTAAAGCCGGATATCAACATCTACACGTGAGAAAACAAACTCCACAGCAAGGCAATTCCAATACCACTGTATCAGCAGGATGAAGGGAATGCAGACCTCAGAAGAATGCAAGGCCCAGAGACCCTAAGTTCAATTAGAAGTATGTGGAGGATAGGATTTGTATCAATGCACCAGCTGCCTAGCTGTAACACCCTCTCAACCTCACCTAGAATTCACACCATGAAACAGCCCAAAGAACAGCATCTGCCTCAGGAAACCACTGTATTATAAGCATGTATTTGCTTAGCTACCAGCATTATTACATTTCCACCACTAATCTAACCAAGATGACAACTGAAGCATGCACAATGCTTCAATTAAAGTCTGCAATTCATTCTGCTCCAAATCTGCAGTACTGGGAACCTTCTCAGGTGCCTTTATTTCATAACACTGCTTGTTATGGCAGTCACTGATGAAGTTTTCCCTTTCACAATTAATACAGAAAGCATTGGTTGAAATAGCACTTTTTAAAAGGCACAAATAATAGCTGTAAAGAAGTGGCAGCAGGAAAAATTTTCCAGACTTGAGAAATCTGCTTCTAAGATAAAATAATTCTCATATGTTATAACAGATGCTGAGAAATTTTTTTAAAAAGCCCGTTTACATAGGACACACGCAAATACATTTATTTTTTTACTTCCTCTGCAGCTGCAGCTAAGAAACTATTCCCAGATCTTTGCTGAGATAGTTGGTGATTATCACGTGCAAATAAAAGAAACAAACATCAACACATTGTATGCCACATTAAGTTCCATTCCTGATAAAACCATTAGGGGACAGCAATACAGTCAAATGAATGGTGAAGAGACACAATATGAACTGAAAAGAGTGAGGAAATTTTACACTATTGAAAATACATCACAAATGAAGCCCAGTAAGGACAGTGTCAGTTACATGTTTCTGCCACTGTTCATGGTTCTCTTGTCAATTCTATACAGTCAACATTCATCGCTGCACAGTTCTGGCTTTCAGCATCTCATCACTGCTCTTTTAGAAAACTTAGTATAAATGAATGCACATTTTATAATTTTACACAATTCTGAGTCTAAATTTCTATTCTGATCTCACTGTATGAAAAGAAATAATATTCTCTACTTTTTTATTTAAAAATAAAACCAACTGTCAGTTCAAGAACACAATTGTACAGATGACTTGATGAAGTACAGAATGAAGCATTAAGTTTAGAACTACCGCAGAAGAAAAAGCCCACATCAGGAATAAAAGCAGCCCAACTTAGTAAAAAACACAATGCAGCATTTGCAAAAATAGCCTGGGCTGTTCTTACCCCCTACTTCCATATGGGAGGTCTTCGGTTCCAGAGCAATCAGGTATTGAGTGGGCTGCAAATCATTCTTCTGTAAATATATCAAACATGATTTTGTTTCTCTTTATGCTTCAAAGATTCTCTCATATTCACGTTGCTTATTTTTAAAGCATGCGCCTGCACTCAATGAATAAAATTCATGAAGCAGACAGTTACTCAATAAGTGTATTTATTTTGGAGTTATTTTTACTTTGCACCTTCCATTTGGCCCTTCACCACACATTTTTATCCTAGGGAGCTGATGAGGAAAGGTCTGTGAGAATGGGATCAAATTTGGTATTCAGCTCAGCACCACATTGAAGATAAAACTGACAGCTGTAAGAAGGTAAAGGGTAACTCATTTTCACTCGGTTAACTTCTGTGGATAAAAGCTGGTACAGAGCACAGAAGAAGCACTAACTTTCCTCAGTAGAAGTCAGACAGGCTTTCAAGAATCAGTGCTAGCAGTAAACAGATAAGAGTCAAGTGAGACTGGTTTGTCTGCCTGGGGACATTAAGAAAAATCAATCAATTCATGTTAACTACACATGTGGAATTTGAGTAGATTAACTAGACTACATTTAGGAACTGTATGAACACGCTTGCTCAGAATCACAAGCTACTATTGGTTTCAAACAATTCAACTAGGAGAAAAGGTATCCACAGAATAGATTTAATAAAGTTAAACTAACTTCTTTAAAATTGACATGTTTAATAATAGAGCTGTTTTTCAGAGTTGCCATGTCAATCCTTGACTTCACACATGAAATTTTTACAGGAGCCTTGGCCCAAGGACTGCCTATCCTTTACTGCTCACTGCTTTAGGACATAAAATTGGAACTCATGGAATGAGAGCAAAATTCACATCATATAATCACAGAATCATTGAAGTTGGAAAAGACCTCCAAGATCATCAAGTCCAAGCTCTGACCAGAAACCACCATGCTAGTAAGTGCCACATTCAGTTGTTTCTTCAGCACTTCCAGAGATGGTGACTCCACCACTTCCCTGGGCAGCCTGTTCCAATGCTTGACAACCTTTCAGCGAAGAAATTATTTTTAATTTCCAAACTGAACCTACCCTGCTGCAGCTTGAGGCCATTTCCTCTTGTCAACAGTTGCCTGGGAGAAGAGGCTCAACTGGCTACAGCCTTTCAGGCAGCTGAGCAATAAGGTCACCCCTGAGCCTCCTCTTCTCCAGACTAAGCACCTCCAACTCCCTCAGCTACATCTCATATGACTCACTCTCCAAACCCTTCCACCAGCGCCATTGCCCTTCTCTGCACACGCTCCATCACCTCAACGTCTTCCTTGCAGTGAGGGGCCCAGAACTGAACACGGAACTGGAGGCATAGCCTCACCATTGCTGAGTACAGGAGGCAATCACTGCCCTGGCTCTCCTGGCCACACTACAGCTGATACAGGCAAGGATGCCACTGGCCCTCTTGGCCACCTGAGCACACCTGACTCATGTTCAGCTGTAGCTGACCAGCACCCCCAGGTCCTCTTCTATCTGGGATGCTTTTCAGCTCTCTTCCCCCAACTTGTAGCACTGCCTGGGGTTGCTGTGATCATAGAAAGGCTTGGATTGGAAGGGGACCTTAAAAATCATCTAGTTCCAACCTCCCCACTGTGGCCAGAAACACCTTCAGGTAGAGCAGATTGCTCAGAGTACAGGACCCAGAACTCGGCCTTATTGCATCTCATACTATTGAGCCTTGGCCTATGGATCCAGCCTGTCCAAATCCCTCTGTAGAGGCTTCCAGTCCCTCAGCAGATCAACATTCCTGCCAACTTAGTGTCATCTGTGAATTTGGTGAGGGTATCCTCATCCAGATCACTGATAAAGACATTGAGCAGGACAGGACCCAATACTGAGCTCTGGGGAACANTAGAGGCTTCCAGTCCCTCAGCAGATCAACATTCCTGCCAACTTAGTGTCATCTGTGAATTTGGTGAGGGTATCCTCATCCAGATCACTGATAAAGACATTGAGCAGGACAGGACCCAATACTGAGCTCTGGGGAACACCATG